>WHPZ01587158.1:19849-61559 GCA_016617965.1 Macrosiphum rosae | reverse complement strand
TTATTTAGATAATTATTATTAAAGTACTATAATCTACTAATCTGCTTAATCTAAGTATCTATCAAGATATAAATAATCCATTTTATGAATCACAACGGCAACACTGTATGTTAAATGGGCGCGTATGGGCTATAAATCGGCAGGAAGTACCTTATCTTTCGGGCGCATCTGTCCCCATCTCTCGGGGCACAAATGTGCTACTCTGGGGCGCAAATGGGCTGTAGCCAATTTTTTTTCCCGTTATCAATCACAATCCATATGAGAATAAAATAAAAAAAAGCAGATAAGTGTAAGTCGCTTTGCTGTACAGTAGGTTACAAATGGTTCACTGTAGAGGATGGTGTTAAATTTGAATTAAATTATGCTATAGGTAAAATCATTGTATACGAAATATGATTCTGAACGAAAACGGTCAGTCCACCTAAAATAATATGATTAAGTATATTTGTTGATATTATTGTGACAAAAGTATTTTATTCTATTAGGCATTATAGTATATAAAAGTAGGTCACATTTAAAAATATTGAATTTGAAAATTTCATTGTGTATATAAAATATAATAACTCTAACAGTTTCATATACCCACGATAATATTTTTAAATTACAACAATATAACTAAAACCGTTATTCTTAGTTTTAATATATAATTACATCCAAATTGGAACTTAGAATGTCTGTAAAAATAACGGTCTTTTTATATTTTTTAGATTTTTTGGTTACAATATAAACTATTTATGAGAATCCTTGTTTTAAATTTTAAATTTTAATCTATAAAAGTTGAAAATATTATACATTTTTAACTACTAAGTAGTTTATAAATTTTCAATTTGATACATTATGTCAAAATTTGAACTTTAAACAGTTATAAAAAAAGTCGTGCTTAAATATTTTTCTACTGCTATTTTATGAACTTATGAGAAACTTTGTATTAAATTATCAATATTTTTGACCCAACGAATAACATTTTATTGACATGTATAGAATAAAAACCTAAACAAATTGAAAATGTCTATAAATAATTCAAAATTAGTTATATTTTAAAATGTCATCATGTATAGAAAATGATAATATTATAATAGTTTGATAAACATTTTAAGTACCTACTGTTTATAATTTTTGAATAACAACAAAATAAGAAAATCGTTGTAAGATAATTTGTTAATTTACAGATAAATATCCAAAGTCTAACTTCAAACACTCGTAAAAAAATGAATTTAACTTTTCGTTAATTTTTTTTTTCGGTGAATGTATAAAAATTAAGGGGAATCTTGTATGATAATTTCAAATTTTAGTTATAAATTTCTAAATCAAAATAATTTGCCAATTTTCGTGTTTTTAATGAAATTTGTTAAAATGTTGACTTTAGACACTCATAAAAAATGATTGTGGATTTACCCTCAATTTTTTTTTATTTCTCTAATATAAACTTATGAGGAACATCGATTTAAAGGTTTTTGGACCAATCGGAAAATTTTGTATCCACAATAGTTAAAAAAAACTAACTGAACTCGCAATTTTCTTATACTTATAAATAGCTCAAAAAGAGATGCAAAAATATTTCAAAAATGTTATGGTGCATGGAAATTTCTAATATAAGCATTCAGTGAACATTTTATCTATATTCTTTTATTTTTTTTATAGTTACACTAAAAAACAAATCGATGTTTTTGAAAACTGGTTATGGGTAAACATTTCAGTTTTTCCTTAACTTTTTGTTTGTTTTTCTAGACACTTTTGAAAACTATGAAAAAACTGGGAATATTTTACTTTTGACACCCAAAATTAGTAACTAGATTCACTTTCCTATCAGAAAAGATGCCGTTGAAAAAATTGAAGAATTTTTACTATAGGTACCACAAAAGTTTATGATATTTACAAAAAAAAAAATAATAATAAACACAAATCATTGTAAAATCAATACGATCATTGCTCCGCTCAGAATCCAAAACAGATAATATATTGATAACTAGAATTCAGATAAACCATATAAAACTCTTGGGATTAACTAAATAATAATTTAACTAAAGGTCAATAATGACGGAAAACAAATATTTCCATGTCATCCAACTTTCGTTAGAAAATAAATAATTCGCTTAACATCAATAAATTAAATAATAAAATCCACCCAACATAGTGTAATAGTGTATATTCCATAAACTTAACTTAGCTTGAGCTCTTTTGTACACTCAGTTTAAAGGTACCTAGCTAATGAAATAATTAAAATCTACGATTTACGTGAAAGTTGTTTATGTGACATAATTGTCGTTATTAGGTTAATATAGTTTTTAATTTGATTTTTATGTAATAGAAACTTAATAATATAAACCCTATAATATCGGTTAATGGAAAGATATGCGAACTGAGTGTCAAAGTGCAAAGTTTAATAACTTTACGTCGTTAAATAGATAAAATATATGATTCAAATCTCTTAATACATTTCTACCAGTCTGTGTATGACTGAGAACCAGAATGTAAATGACACATTGAAATGTTAAGATTCACTCTACCTGTTGTAAATAGGTAATAATATATAATAGAAATTGTCTAAGGTTGATTATAAATAAATGGTCAATATAAGGAACAGGAGAATTAAGTGTAGGTATGTACTTCCCAACAAAGTTGTATACAAAAGGTCTCTTGCGCCAGTGTTGTGTTTGCCCATAACTACTCATAAACAAAAATTAAACATAATATTAAGCACAATGTAATATTTCTACAAATAGCTAATAACGGATATATATACATAATATTATATTTTATTTTATGGTCTGGGTTAAAAGAAGAAACAAAAACAATTAAAATATTATATTTTGTATTCCAAATTATCTCATTAACTTTCTTTATCAGCTGATTATAATAATTTTTTAATTGTTAATATTTCATTTCCTATTATTTAATTTCTTTATCCACATAGGTAGTACGGATACAAATAAAACCATTATTCTTAATGTCATTCGTAGGAACATATTTATTTACCAAATGCAGAGAAACTTACATTCTAAAACAATTTAATCTTGTATCGTAATATTACAAATGTTTACACAAGTTCACAAGGCTCTAAATAATATTGGATTATAATATGTATGAATTATACAAAATGATATTTTAATAAAGATTATAACAAAATATTATGTACCTCAGTGTAATCTAGGGTGAGAAAACCTGACCATTTATACGTTTATGTGCCAGGAAATAAAACTTTCAATGAGATTTATAGTGAGGTCTTACAATAATACAATGAAATTACTAAATACCTAAAGTTTGGTATCTAGTACAATTATTAAACAGTAAATGGTAAGAATATACAAATCAATAGTTATAATTAGGACCAAGCCAGATATCTCATCTAGTTTATTTATTATTTATGAATAAACTATTTCAATTAAAACAATATTAATCACATTTTTAAAAGGATTATTTTAAGTGAAATATCTGAAAAATAAATAAAAAGAACATAACTTAATCATATTAATGTTATTACTTTTGGATTGTTAGTTCTTAGGTACTTAGTTAATTGTTACATTTAATTATAATATAAGCTGAATAAGATTCATATATTTTATTATATTTATATTTAACCTATATAGTAAAGGCACCTTCTAAAATAATTACTGAAAGTACAGGTTTTACTGTTTTCCTTATATAAATATTAATAGTAATAACAATAATGTGCGCAGAATAATTTAAATTATTATATTATATTTTGTACTTATTTATTCCATACTTATCCGTTTATCTATTCTTATTCTACACTTTGAAATGCAGTATAATATAAATATTTAAATTTCCTTTACAAAAATAGTAAAATATTTCTGTTTAATAGTTGGTTTTATTGAATAATAATAAATATATATATATAGGTATATAATTTACAATGAAAAAGTAGAGTTATTTTTAATATTTTAATGCAGGTACATATTTTAATAAATTTATATATATATATTCAAATATTTCATTAAAATATAACATTATTTATACTTATGATTTTTAAACAAACGTGTAAGTGTTAAATAAAACATAAATATAAAACAAATCGGTTACAAGATTTGGGAGGGATACATGGCTACTTGGGTTGGGTGTCTTTAAATTCAAAAACAATAATAAATCATTGTATTAAAAAAATAATCCTATAAGCCTTTTGTTCGTCTAAAATTGGATTAAATTTTACTTAAAAAACAAGTACTTGGGTATATTAGGGTTTTCCTTCTTATGTTATTAGGTTATTAGTAATATTAGGAAAATGTCATGTTTTACAAAGATATTAAGATATCAGGTAAATTAGTAATTATAAAAAAAATAGTTGCTAGACTTTTTTTAGCTTTCTTACGGCTCTAAATATGTTGAGTGGAGAAAAGCACATACCCTTGCACAATCCCAGTAAATAAAGTCAATTTTTATTCATTGGTTAAACGTAACATTTTACATTGATGATAACTATACACCACAATATATTTGTTTATTTTAAAATATAATGTTAATATAATAATAATTGTGAAACAGTGTACCTAACTGAGAATAAAAATTCACAATGGAAACTGTTGATAAGAGTTTCAAAGTTATAATATCAAAAGGAAAAACACCACTAAGCAGAAAAAAAATGTTCGCCAAACTACCAAAGATACTTAAAGAAAATGAACTAAAGTAAAACATTTTATAAACAAATTTTATTTAATTTATCATGAACGTTTTAATTAAATATAAAAATAAAAATACTATATCATTTGATATAACTACTTAAAACTATACTTTTTCTCATCTCTGAATTTATAAAAACAAATGGTTGCAATCGACTTTATGTTAATTGAGTTTACACAGTAGACAGGTAAATTATTTCACAATTACTTAAGTTAAACCAAAAATAGAACCAACAAGCATAACTATTAAAGATAAATAAAATAAATAATCTTTAATCTAGTTTTTAATATGCATCACTTTTACTTTTAAGATGATGTCAGCCCAATATTTGTTTTCCCTAAGATGCTCACCATGAATCAAACGTATCTATAATGTTTTTTTTTTGTGATATTCGAATTACCTTAGAGTAAAATTACCTATAAAAAAAATAATATATATAGGCTAATATTTTTGAGGGTTTGATATTATATCGGTTTGAAATTTTGAATTTTATTGTCATATGAATTCGTGAATTCACATGTTAAAAATAAAAAATAAATGTTGTATATTTATATGGACATTGCATAAAGTTTTGAGGCAATATTTAGACAAACCAATATAATATTATATCGTTATCTCAAAAATATTATTCCCTAGTATTTTTGTCATAGGTAATTTGTATCTAAGAAAACACAAAAAAAAAAATTTCACGTTAATCTTTTTTTCTTTTGCTGCGAGTGGGCCAGAGAGAGAGAAAACAAACAGTGATGAGCTGACATCCCTCAAATGTAGGTACATCGTTAGTAAAAATATACTTTAAGTCGTAAAACAATAATTACTGTAATAATCGATTGAAACATTATTATTACGTTTTCTAGTTTTTAGAGCTGTTATATACCTACCTAATAAATTGTTCTAACGAAATAAAATATTTGTTAAGAATAATATTCTTTTGTACAAAATACAAGAATAAACGTAAAACGATCATTACGGCCAAGTGTGTTGGGACGTTGGACACTAATATTTCATGACTCACTATGGCACACGTTGAACTATTATTATCAATTTAAAAGATTCCATACTCCATCCTCTCAAACCATCCTGTCCATCAGTGCTCGAATTGGGAAAAAATAAGTAGAGGAGCTCAATCCAATGATTTAAAAACTGAAACTGATAACATTTCATTCAGAAAACGATTTAAGATAGTACTAGCACACAGTATATGTGTCTTAGATAATATACATAGGCACTTGTATTATTGACTGTTGCATATGGTTTATGATCTGTGAGTTTACAACCACTGACTATTTAGGCAAAACACAGGGTGATATTATAATTAATTAATAAAATAATATAAAAAATAATTTTGGGTACTCATCTAATATGCTACCTGCCATAAAATGGTATCTACCAAAAATCTGTATGAGTGTTGTATGCTACCTACCGTAGTTATTTTTATTTTATTTAATTTTATTGCGGCAAATTACATTTGAGTCATTGCGATAAATAACATATTATAACAGTTGTACAAAATTATAGCTTAACAGCCATTAAGGTAACTGATCCACCAAGAGCGAGCACCAATGGCGAGCATGTAATACCTTAAAAGATACAGGCTATCATCACGAAACCGTCAATCATTCCGAGTTTTTTGTTGATCCTACAACAGGCGCACAAACACAAACGATCGAGTGTATATGGAGACATGTCAAAATTAAATACGGAATTAAAACCCGAGGAACAACAGATTTGTTGGACCGACAGTTAAAAAAAGAATGGTGGCAGTCCATTAATACGCAACACGACTTACTAGAAGTTTTCTGGGATGTAAAAATAATATATAATAATGTATAATAATATATAATGACGTATAGAAATATTATAAAGTCCTTGACAACGAAAATTGATAAATTATTTAGTAATAAATTGTAATTAATATTGTTGTTAATTTGTTATTAATCAATAATCAGTAAACGTTTTTTATGGTAGGTAACATTTCACGGTAGGTAGCATACTACACCAACGAAGTAGCGGTAGGTAGCATATTAGACGAGTACTTACCTAATTTTGTTATGAAAAATAGTAAAACATGACGTTATATAATTGACATCAATTGAAATCAACATTTTAATAAAAATTATTTCGGACATTAGTTTGTACAGTCCCCCCGCCCAAGTACAAAAAAAAATAGTAGGGGAGCTCTGCCCCCCTTTGCGCCCCCATTGTAGGTATATATTTTGTAAATATTCGCTTTCATATTGATACAAATTTAAAATATCTAACAAACAGTGAATGTTAATGAAACTAAAATTAGTTCATAACGGAGGTCCTTCTACTTTAATATTTATATCGTGAATTTGAACTTATTATAATACTTTATAGACTACTATTAATATAATATTATTGATAAAATATAAAACATAGGTAACATGCAAATTATTAAGCAAATAAAACGTTTGTCCACAAGTATTAATACTTTACTATACCAAAGGTTGGAACATCATATTTTTTTTTACTTAGTTACTAATTTAATAAAAATGTTACATTATTTTACTACTGTTAAATTTAATAATAATATTGTGATTTTTAATTATTTAAATTTTTATTCATGATGTATTTGATTTTAAAAGTGTTACTATTATTTATTTACTTGTTTATTATTAAATTTTAAATTTTTAAAATTTAATTTGTTACTCTTATTAACATTTTTATTGTTAATGTTATATTTTAATTGTCAAGATTTATAATAATATTATCAAACATTGTGGTTTATAATACTATTCATGATCTTTTACTATACCAAAGGTTGGAACATCATAATTTTTTTTACTTAGTTACTTATTTAATTATAATGTCACATTATTTTACTACTGTTGAGTTTAATAAACATATTGTGATTTTTAATTAATTACATTTTTTATCTGTACCATAACTAAAATAAAACAAAATGAAAAATGTCGTAACTCCAATAAAATATTTTTTTTATGAAGAATTTGTCTTAACTCCTCTTATACATGTTAAAATAAAAGTAACTATAAAATTTATCAAAGAGATAAACATAAAATCATTATAAATAATTTAGAGAATTATTTTAAGTCTTAAATGTTTTTTTAAAATTAATGAGACGTTTTTCGTTTCCCCTGAAAACTAGTAAATATGGAGTTAAGTGATTTGCGAATTAGGCTGACGATATACACGAAATATAATAAAATGTACGTGCTACGAGATCAGATTTTCTAAAACCAATAAATATATTAAGTTGGAGTATTTTATGAGCAACTTAATATATTTTATCAGCTTTTGGAATTTTAAACAAAAATAAATCCTTAAAAATCGATTCAAAAATAGTAGGTATACATTCCATTAATGGTGTTCTAAAATGATGGATGATAAAGAAATAATGTTGAGATATTGTTGTAATATTGTTGTATATTTTACCTATATATTTATTTAAAGGACCATTTGTGTGGCTACTCTCCAATATATTGAATGGAATACAAGTGTAAAGTATTCAGTACCTACCTATACTAGATTTAACGCAATGTTTTATGTTTAAATTGTGTTAAACGTGTGTTTAATTATTATTTTAAACAGTTTTATGATTATTGATTTTTCCCATACATTAAAAAATAATATGGTTCATTAATACAACGTAATTATACCTACTTTAATAATTTTTTTTTTTTTATAGGTTAATAGGATAATTCAATTATTAGTTCAAACTGGGTTACATTATAAATATATCTGAGCTCAGATTAAAGAAACTTTACTTTCAATATAATATTATGCTCTAAATCAACTGTTATAGTAGCATAACATTTATAAATTGTGTCAGCGGACACCTTCAGACTTCAATGGTGTATTGAAAACAAATTTCGTTATACTGTACTTATTTTAATCATTATGTTTAATTGATTTGGAAAAGTGATAGGTATGTTTTGTTTAGGAGCGCTTAACGTTTGAAAAATTACATATTGACAAAACTTATGCTGTATAAATAATTATTATCGCCACAATATATTTTCAAATATTATAAATGATAATAGCTGTTCTAGATTTGATATAATATGACTTTCATGACGTACTTTAAAATCAGAGAACTACGGAAAATAATGTAGCTCATTTGCAGGGAATGTTGTATAATGACTAGTCATAATTAAATAAGTTAATAACAAAGCTACTTTTTCCATTTGCAACACTCTGTAGTCTATAATTTGTATTTATTTTTTTTTTCATAACAGCAAAATAAAGGCAAATAGTTGTATTTAATTAATGGGTTCATAACAAAATCACCATTTAAAATGCTAATCTTGTTATCGAGTATAAGAAAAAACTTCATGTATTAGTGATGTCACGATAGGTAGTGAAGTTTATTCCATTCATTTTTAATTATTAAGTTTGTAAAATCGTGAAAAATATTGATGTAAATAATTTTTATGCAAATTGCCTCGCCATTTATGTCATTATAAGAACAATTATATTATATATATTTATAATATTTTGAACATTAATTTTATGTTATCCGATGTAGATTAGTACGTATCAAACTGTTCATGTTTTAGTGTATAATAGTATAGGTAGTAAAACTGTACTTATTAATTAACAACAAACTCCAACATCTTAATATTTGAAGTATGAATTATTTATTACGGTTAATTTCATTAAGCTTGGACTTTGTTTCGGGAAAAAAAGTTTATACTAATATTGAAGTTTCAAAGTCTGGTATCTTATAGTCTACCTATAAAATCATTACTGCAATTCTCTTACATTATAGAAACCAATCATACACAATTGTAGGTTTTTTTCAAAGAAACATAAATATGAATAACATTGCTAAATTTTACGAAATAGAATGTTATTTACATTTTTGTATGAAAAATAGGTAGCTATCTACAACACACTGAACTGGCCTTCTCTGGGCTTAAAAAAAAATGATTTTAGAAACATAATTTTTTTATTAGAATCCTTGTATAATACAACAGATGAAAAGTCCTCGGGCAGTCATTATCAAAGCATTTAAACCGTTACAGTGGAAAAATAGTCATACTGCATCATTGAATAATAAACTCGAAAAAGAAAATTGGATGTTCTACGCAGTAAGTTAGATGTTCTTTTTTTTTTTATAATTATTTATTAAAAACTATGAAACTTTAAACAATAGAGAGAGCACACAAATATGTGTATACTATTAAAATGTATATCTTGTAGAAAAAAAAACCATTAGTAGAGTTTTGTTCTGAAGTTAACAAATAATGGATTATTATAGTATTTGACGTACCTCATTATATCAATATTAATGTTAAAACGTTGATTATATAATTTTGAAAAAAAAATATTTATGTTCACCCCGTTGTTTACCTAACCGTCGGGGGCATTGGCCGACATAGAAAAATAACTCTAGATATTATGTTATTTTAATAAACATGATTTTGAAAATAACAGGTCTCCTTAATTTTTTTTTTATCATTTCACAATAATTCCCCTACCTATACCTGTTGATAAATAATTTTATAGTCCCTAAATAACAATTTTTATTACGACATCACCCATCAACATATAATAGCCTTGTTGAATATTTGGTCTGAAATTATATATCATTGCAATCAACTCGATTTCACATTTACTTTGTCATTTGAGTATTTTCACTAGTATATAGTGTACCAGCAAAGACATTTCATGTCGGACCCTTTAATTCACTTCTACCAACAATAGAGGTTGTTTGGCTTTCGAGAGCCAATAAAAACCTTTGCACGTGGGCTCGATGTTATTTGAATATATAAATATATATATATACTATTTATACTCATACATACACATTTGAATTTTCTTTTTACTAGATCTTGCGTTGTATTAGTTTATAGTTTTGAAACATTCGTATTTCGTTTTGTTTGCCTTTGTTTATAATCCCTATTATGTATTATGTTAAGATAGTTAATTAATATTACTATATTGCTTAAATGCCACGTTAATTAAGCTAAACACAACGTGCAGGTAACCTACCTACAATGCGTGTCTTGCACTCTTGCGTCCTTGTACCTTGATGTACTCAAGTGTAACGAGATGCATATTTGGATATAAAAATTGGTTATAAACAAAATGATGAAACGGATAATTGAATTCAAAAATGAAAAATATCGTTTCATCATAATAATTTACTCAAAACTTGGTTGTACAATATTATAGTATTGTGATAGTCTTGAATACAAAACAAAGCAGCTATTGTGCTATTTTTTTTTTTTGTAACTGTGTATTGTGTAACATTGAGACCTAATATTCTGAAAATTCATCAAAAACCACGGCATAATTAAAAAAAACGTTATTTGTTTGTTATATCATGATATTGATTTCTATTATTAATTTTGTAATTTATTGTAAATTATGCATTTCGCAGTAATAGATCAAATATAAATGTTATTGTTTTTTTTTAATTAAAATAATTAAATAAATAATATATATATATCTAAATATTTATAATCAAGAGGATAAAAAATCTGTAAACAGAGATAAATGATATATCAATTAATATCGAACATTCAATGTGAAATGTTGTGATACCTACTCAATGTTGCAACCATTTTTATATTATGTAAGCGGCAATTTGAAAATGCTAATTTATTATTGACTTAATAAAGCCGATTTAGTTCCATGTGAATAGACAATAATTACTGTGTTGTGTCCAGCCCATGTAAAAAGTTGAAAATAAAAGCAATTTCGTTTGAACCCCTGTCAAGCCGGAAAAAGTTTTGGTGACAAACGGGGAATAGTGAGAGAGAAATTGGAGTTTATCAGTTGACCCTAACATTTTTGGTTCGCCAGAAAAATAATGTGAAATGAACATAATAATAAAATAGAAAATAGCGAAAACAACTTTTAAAATATAGTTTTGGTGAGAACGGTAGTTATTTTACTACCAATAATTGACAGATGGATCGATTATGGTAAATTAAAAAAAAAATGTTAGAAAGACGTGAAATTATTTTTCTTTTATGTATAATTGCAGTTACCTATTCATTATTTGTTATCATTGTAATTTGTAATAAAATTATATTGAAAACCGTTTATTATTTTTGAATTTTTTACAAGCAACTTACATCTTATCTAATAACTTGTTGGTATTCTTACTTTTTTCATTTTATAAAATGTTTAATATAATTCATGTTTGTAGAAATAATGTCTACACTCTAATAAAATAATTTTTCAGATTTTGTCAAGTACTCAAAAATATTTTATTTACATGAAAATTTCTAATTATATTTTATAAAATATTGTTATATTATTTTTATGTATGTAATTTTTTGATTAACTGTTTAATAACAAATATAAAAGTTTGAACAAATCATGGAACCAGAAGGTTTCATGCACATCATAGCTTGAATTATCTTAACTCACTTGACTCATTTCCCGTTAAAACTTAAAGTAGTTATATAGTTAATAATATTTGTCTAAAACATATTTACTTAGATAAATGTATTTTTATAATATATTTATTATATTCGGTACGTTTTATGTAGTACAAAGCAGGGTATTTATGTAAAATATTCCTAATTGAAGTTAAAGAGTTAATAATATAGAACTGTATGTTCCACAATTTCAACTCACTTTGGGAATTTTACTTGAAATTCGATAAACCACTTAAAAAAAGAATTATGAGTACATTAAAAAAAAAGCCTTATCCTTTTTTCTCCAAAATGACATTTGGTATTCCTACAGTGTTCATTTTCATTCAGTATCAAAATGAGAAATGTTCACAGTCTTCATTTGAATAGGTTAAGGTATCTATAATTCTCGGGACAAAGGTTATTGTTCTATATATTTATATGTATATGTGAACATCAAATATAATATGAAATAAATAAATATTGAAAATCATCGAAATTAAATATAGAAAAGTACCTATTATTTTTTTATTTTATTATAACTTCGTTTAGTTCAATGTAAATCTATATTTTGTATATTAGGACTGATAAATATATGAATACATATAATTTGTGTCGTAATTTCTTACCTACAATCCAATATAATATGATATACCCACAAATAAAATAAATAATATATCATTCAAATATTTGGAAGAAAATAGACGCAGTTCTAGTTCAAGAAAATATGCGAAGGAAAATTGAATCTGCCTCTCGGTTTGGGGGGGGGGGGTAGGAAAATTATTCCACCCTTAAAAAAAACGATACCGGGAATAATTTATAGGTAAGCTGTTAGGATGCAGATATCGAACAATTTAATACACCATTTGCAGCCATAAAAATAATATTTTATGTACGTGTATAAATGCTTGGGAAATATTATTTTGGACAATTTTAAGTTAGTCAAATATATAAATACTGTCAAATGGTATAACTAGTGACGCGAGTGCATGCTTATTAATTATTATAGCAATGTGCGACTCCGTGATACATGTCATCACATAACCTCCGATTAAGACTATAAATGTGCTACCCATTGTTTGAGGATTACACACCATGCGGCTCGTATGCACTATACGTATTACATTGGTTATAGTATTTATAATCAATAGTAGTATGAACATATTTCTGATTGCTTACATACATTATATTATTACAATATTGTATATGCATTATGTAATTAGTATGTTTATTATAGATACATTACATATTAAATAATAATTACTACTAATAAGTTGAATAGTTACAATTTCAATACGTTTAAATTATATAATATTGTGTCAATATGTGATTAAAATTGTCGATTCATAACCTCATAATATCAACCTTAAAATATCAAAAAAACCCACTGGGGTCCTACAAATATTCTTACCTTTTAGTTGCATTATAAATCTATTCGGAGTAAAATGGATTTCCATTGACGTACAATTTGCTATGTTATGCGTCAATAATACGGAGGTAACATGAACAATTACATATAACAATTTTTGTATTTTGTATTTACGATTTTGTTTAGTTGGAATTGACTATGGAGTGAATTACTTTATTATCAAACTTAAAGGTAAGAATGTTATTTGTATTCTTATAATTTCCAAGCGATAAATCCTGATAAGTTACTTAAAAATTACTGTAAAAACCACCACTAAAAGAGTGACAAAATAATATATAGGTAATGGTCTTATCTTTGAGTTTGATAATTGGTATAATATTAAAGCTAACAACACAAAATTGGAACTGATGAACGCAATCATGCCATGTTGTATGTTTGTAACACATTACATGTGGGATGGCGTCCTCTCAAAACACAGTCATTTAAAAAAATAAATTTAAATGTTATAATAACTATTAAAAACTATATTAATATTAAAAGAAAAGACAGAGTTCAAAATTCAAATATTTCCCAAAATAAACACTACAATATATTACAACTGTCAGCTCATCACTGTTTTTTGATTATAATATAAAAACCTCCTTACTCAAATAAAATTGTGTCAACAACTTTTAATTTTTAAGTTGTTAGTAAATAAATAGTTATTGATTAGTGAACTAAATTTGTAAAATAATGTTATTAATATTATACGAAAGGTAATAGGTATATCATTATTATTTTTATTTATTGGTGATTTTATTTTATGATTAGTTATACATTTATATAGTATATTTGTTTTTTAGAGACTCGTTTATCAAAACAAGGATTTTACCCTTAGTGATATATGATTCTGTGCAGTATTAATAAATTTTACATATTTTTGTAAATTTCAAAACGGCAAATAAATAATTTATTATTATTATTTAACCATTGGTTTCCATCCCTTTCTCTAAAAATGGTTCTAGGAACGCCCCTGGGAGGAACGTAAAATCCCGTTATTAATTTCGTTTATGGCAGGGTAGGAGAAAGCTTATAAAACGCTGTGAAAGACTATACAGTGAACTGTGTGGTGTTTTGAACAAGCAATTCTCTTAGAATTTTTTTTTTTATTTATGCAACGAGAAGAATAAAATTCTAAACTTTAGACAGAAGAAAAATTTTAATTGAAAATGTTAATTGGTGCTTTCTGAGACAAGTTCATTACTAGCATGAACAATTGACCAATTATAGACCTTTTATGTGAAGAGGATATATCCAATGAACTAACTCTGATTGTAGAATAAGCAATTCAAAAGGAAGTATGTATGAAACCAGGTGTTTCACTGGAGGTACCTATATACAAACTATACAAATGGAACAGTTCAAAGGGCTACAGAAATAAATGCAACACATCAAATATAGTAAACATATAGCAACCGAAAAGAACCAGTCATAGCTATATGGCAATGCAATAAAGAAGAAACCGAAAGCTTTTTAAAACATTAATAAGGGATCAAGTAAGAGAAATGATACGCAAGTAGTTTGTAACCATATATTTAGTAACTGTAGGTAAAATTCATTAAGGGTAAAGTGTCTTTAATGAAATAGGTCATTCAGCAAAAGTGTGTACAAATAAATCTAAAATCATTATGTTGCGAGGTAGATACTAAACCAGTATATATTATGTTTCAATTAAATGTGAGTGCTTATATAATATCAAGTTATTTTTGAATACGTGATTATTACAATATTTTGCAATCCTGTCCTAATCATTTGATGTATATAAAAATTTGAAAATTAATTGGAACGACTGGAAAGAGTTAATGCGATCGACAAAGTTGGATCTTGTACCACACGTCCACCCACACCTACGATGAAACCAAATTGAATAGTAATATTATTTGTTTATTAAAAAAAAAAAAACAAAACTATTCATAAATATTTATAAGATAATAAATACACATTACCGAAAGTTGAAAATTGTTTATGGAATTATGAGTTGAGAAACTTTTTAGTTAATTGGATTTTTGAAATGCCTATAGCCAACTTGAGTTATGTGAGGATATCCAAACAATGTTAGCGTGGAGTACACATAGGCTATATAGAGGTTACATAATATATAATATAATATAGTAAAGCAATTACCTTTTGGAACTAAGCCGGTATGCTTAGATTTTCAGACAGGTGTTGAAAAAGTACATCAAGGATTAAAAGGAGTGAAAAACGTTTTATATGATAATATTATTGTAACATGATCAGATGATAATAGTTATTTAAATAATTCAGGAGAAGGTTTTACCAGGCTACAAGGGGATCGGTTTAGGTGTTTTTGTTTTTTTTTTCATAAATAAGCAAAATGATTAAAAGAAGCTAAACATTAGAAAATATCGAAACAAAGTAATAATGGTAAAGTAAAAGCACCCAGAACGACAGAATTCGGTGGGCTTAAACTCAAAAGACATCAGCGCTCCGAATATAATACGAACTATGAAGTCTTAGATATTATAATATCTTAAGATAACGGTGCCAATATAACTGCACCAAATATAGTGGCATCGAGTTAATGGTTTTTTTTTTTTATTACAAACTGTAATACATTAGCGAATGTGTTTTACTAGCATTTAGCGCGTCTTTGTAACTATACTATTAACAATAAGGATTATCAATAAAAATATTATTATTATTATAAACGAATAATTCAATATTACCTATCATATCATAGAAAACGATAATTTTCCCGTATACTGCATAATTGCTTCGAATTGCACGTCTGTGTTGTCCCCCCCCCCACACACACACACAGACCACATATTTAATTTTGCTATCGTATGCAATTGTAATGTAACTATTAGGGTGTCTCGCGAACAAAATTGAAATTCGTAGTGAGGCCCGTAAAAACATAAATGGAGGGGGGTCTCAAGTTCACAAAAGCCCTCGCCCTACATGGTTTTCAGAGAATTTTTATTTATAAAAATCAAATTTTCATCGAGTACCTGGTTAATTAGTTATAACTTATAAGTATATATTATTTTATAGTTTCAATGCACGGAAAGTTCAATTAACGTCGGGCTCAACAATAAACCATAATTTTTTTTTCGCGAGACATGCAATAATAGTTACATAGGTAGGTACCTGGTACATATTTCAATACTATAAAATCAGTACGAAATTCGTAGAGCCATGTGGGTTGGAGAGGGGGGATGCGTAAACTTGGCCTACATCAGTTTTAGTATTTACGGGCCCCATGAAGAATTTATTGCAAATTTGTTCGTAAGCCATATTATAATAATAAAGTTGCATACAAATTGAAAAATAGAGATACCAATTTTAAGTATCTTTGATCATGTGTGAGGGGGGGGGGCAGGTAATTGTGACTTGACGGATGTTCGAATAGCCATTAGCTTGCAGTATTCTTCGATATGATTTTTTTTAACTAGTCAAAACGTAATTTACCCAAATTGTGCGTGAACGTGACACGACAATGCTTTTTTAATGTGTACGGAAACAGTACCTATACCTTGGCTACCTATATTAAATTGCAGCTAATAAAGACTGCAAACGGTTGAATCTTTTATGAAATATATGCCCCTAAACAAAACGATGGTCCCATTTTTTATTGTTCCATTCATATTTAATTTATATGTCATGTTTTAAAACAAAGTTCAAATTATTATTATTTTTTTTAATGTATATTTATTAGAAAATGTTATTTATGAAATAGGTATGTTCATGATGTAGAAAAGTTAACATAAATTGTTGTAAATTGGTACAAATAGTGAAACTTATACCTTTCACATTAATATATTATTATTATCTATATAATTTATGTTATAATGCATATTACCAACACACTATAAATTAAGGTACACTAATTTCTATACATAGTACCTACCTACACGTTGTGTAACTTTCTATTATCAGAATACTTATTAAATTTATTATTTGATTTTATAAAAAAAAAACTTTTAACACCTTTAATGGCTTCAATGAAAAATTTTTCGTTTTTAAAAATAAAAATGTATTGTATTTATCGTACGTATTAATTCGTAACATAAACTTCATACATTGTGTTTAAATATAAAACTGTGTGGATAAGTGATTTGTTCGTAAGTTCTCAAATAAAGAGGAACGCATCGTGTTGGGACTTGGCGATAGAGGCGATCGATGACAGCGGATGCTGGAAACAATTGATTTTGATAGTTGTTTGATGATAATAATGTTGAGTTTTTTTTTCACTACAAATAGTGTATGGATACATAATGGCCAGGTTCACGGCGAGTAGGTTGGCAAGAACAACACTAATCAAACCGGGGTTCTAAGACTTACAGGTTAAATCAATGTTGATCGTTGTATTCGGCAACCAGGCGGTGTTGTGCATGAAGATTTCGTGCTTGAAGGTCGTACGCAGCAAATGCACAATACTAAAAACAAATAATGGACCGTCTCCTCTAAGGTGTATTGGACATGATTGTCCCGCTGCCATGTTTCGGTCACGCGATTTTTTTTCCTACCGCACGCTAATGCTCCACGGCACAGTTATGATTACTTTTTGGCACAGAATGACGTCACTATATATAGGTACCCTTCATCATCCATTATTCACCATATTATTATGGCTGTATCTGTTGGTTCAAATCTATTTATGTTCCTTAAATTAAAATTGTAATCGAAAGTCGGTAGGTACCTATAAAAGCAATTCCTAGCGTTTGGATCAGTTCGATAGTTTAAGAAACTGTGATGGAAGAATAAAAGTCCGCTGCATTAAATTACCATTTATCGCGGTTATTAAACCGTAGGTACCCAGTATATGGTTATCATTTCTCATAAAATTAAAATTATTGCATTAAAATGTCTTATGAATTTAATCTTAGTTGGTATTTTAGATATATTATTCTATTTAAATATTATTACAATTTGATATATTGTATCACCTAACCGTGTAGCTGGTATCACTAAAATTAAATTATATTCTCTTAATGACAAAATTTTTGTTTGATTAGGCAACTAAAAGGTTTTGAAAAAAAAAAACCAAAGGAGTTTGCCGTTTGGCTGAAGTATTGATTTGTACAAATATATTTTAATAGTTATAATGATTAAATTTCAACAAGTAGTTTATTATATATACCTAGTATATTATACTTATATAGGAAATTGAGAAAAAATTCAACTTTAGCTTGGTTCACAGAATGTATAGCCACAAATTGGAAACCACTTTAAATGATCATTATCGACATAAAATCAAACGTTGGTTGCAAGTATATGAAGGAAATATAACATCATGAGTTATAGGTCGATTGCTATAAATTAAAATAATTCAAAAAAAAATTATATCATATAGGTACTCATCGTATATTACACACATAATCAATAAAAAAAGCAAATTAAGCTTGTATAGTGAAAAGGAATATTTTGTTTACAGGTATCTGGTATCGTATATGTTTTCCATGCAATACCAAAATAGAATGCACAATCATTGTACAATTTGTCTGAATTCAAACAACAAATTAATGAGATACCTTTCTACTTCAATTACAGCACATAACAACTAAGTATTTTCCATGACTCAAAACAGTTGAATTTGTTTAGCTCCCAATTCGAAAAAACAAATCAATAAAAAACGAAATTTCTTCAGTACTTACTGGCACATTACGTTTGTGGGTTAAAAGTGACGATGAACTAGTAGAAAAAAAATTCTGTCAACTTGTGTATGTTTTTTTTTTTTTTTAGATTCTGAGCCGAGTGATCTTAACACTGCTTTTTTAGTTGTAAGGCTGATTAACAATTATAAAAAAAGGTACACTATGGCAAGTGTTCCATTATAGTCCTGGACTAATAGCGTCTAATACACTAAGGGATTCCAGATGATTATAATAAGTAAATGCTTAGTGTATAATATTCAATTTTGATTATGTTTAATGATAATTAATACACCAACTATAGAACATATAATTTAAACTGTATTTGCTGAAGTTCTCTGAGTATACGGTTAAAATCGAAATGCAAAGGTCGCTGAAAACGCTCACGGGATTACCTATAACAGTTTCCTCAATCACGGTACAAGTCAATATACTAAAATATGTACAGTCACGCAAAACTTTTAGTTTTTTTTTTTTATTAATTATCCCGCTGCAATATAGGTCATTAAGTGTGGTCAGGGTACTGTTTGTTTATAGATTGGGTAGGTTTTTGGCGCACGTGCGTGGTAGAGTTTTTAGCAAAATTGCAATTGGGCACCCGTAGGTTTCTGCCATGCCCGTGTCGGGGGATGGCGGCCTCTCTCTCCAGACACCGTGACGGCCCGAGGAGAAGTGCCACCCGTGACTGAGGTTCGAACCGGCGACGGTGCTGCACGTCGCAACTAACGCCTTAGTCCGCTCGGCCACTCCGTCCCCCAAAGCCTTTAGTTTATATTACTTTCAAACTGCACTTTGAAATATGAAGATATCCAAAAAAAATGACAAACGTCCAACTACATGTTCAACTTGTACTTTTTGAACAAAATTATAGTTTACGATTTGTAAGTCAATATTCTAAGAAGTGGTAGGCGATGTTACAACGAAACTATGAATTAATATCTAAAATTGTGAAGGAGTTACGATCTGCCTCTTAAGTGTGTTCGATATCCCGTAACCAGGGACGTATTTAAGGGGCACATGTGGCTCATGCCCCTCCCTATTCATCGTATTTTCTACTTTTTTTTTATTACTGAGAGTATAAACGATTAACCTCTCTTGCTAATTGAATGTTATGTTTCTATCAAACACATGTATTTTTGTTTATTTGGTTAAAATGTATGACATTAATTTGGAGATGGAAAATGTAAGATATAACTTATTATAGTACGTATGGCTAAAAAACCTTTCTGAACCATATTACGTGAATTTATATGAATTGGAAATTGTTCACCAAAACGTTAATTTTATACTCATTCATATTATGACATTTTTAATCACCTTAAAGTGTATTCACAACAAATATACAAATGTATTTACCCGTAAAAGAACGATTTAACTGTGTTTTTTGAATATTAAATTCTGTTCGGCTTCGTTACTGAAGTATTTTTATCATATCAAAAAAAAAAAAAAAAAAAAAAACATAAATAATAATCCTAAATCTACCTTTTATATTTTACAAATCATTAATGTAGAAATGTCAATACACGGTTTTGGGTAAATTATGGATTAATACAAAAGTGTATAATTTAATTTAATAGAATTAAAAACCTCGGCAGAATTAAAAAGATAAAAGCCATTCGTAGTTTTCTCGTGTGTTAATAATGAGGTATACAGCTTAATAAATCTGTTTGATGTTTAAAACATGATTAATGGGGAAATTCGTTTTTAATATTTGTATTATGGATATATCTTTAATTAAATCTATTATGTGGGGTTAAGATGTGTGCCCAACACATGTTCTTAACAGTTATAGGTAACATTAAATCAACATTAGATAATATATTCACCAATAGTTTTTTTTTTTTTAGTATTCCAATACCTATTTATCATAATATTATGTTGACGAATTGTACAAATTTACTACAAATCATTGTAATTATTTGACTTTGAATATCTAATACAAAAAACATTATATTAAACTTGTTTTAGTAATTTATATGTCATTCTTAATAATAGTACAAAAATTCAGAGTAAATATTAATTTAAACATAAATGTATCAATGGTTTTATTATTACAAAATAAAAGGAGTTAAATAAGTAACCACTATGAGTATTTTGAGGATGGAAATATAAGTAATTTAAGTGTTTTTTTTTATTTATTGCATTTAAAAATAATTTTAGAACAAATAAATATCAACGGAAAGCAATAATCTTAAACAAAGGCACAATAAAATTAAGATATTGTTATTTAAATATCTTATTTTAATCTCGATGCTAAAATTAACATTTGAAATGACCTATATGGCACGGGAATTCTAAATATATAATATTATACCTGGTTAATACGATTTATAAATTTATGTTATTGCCTAATTATAATACGAAACCTTAAATCATTGACTCTTGTTACAGATTCTAGATTGTTGAACAATAATAATAACCATATTCATAATATGTGCAAAATAAGAACCATTTTTTAAACTTTGACGTAGTCGATAGTAGGTTATCCGAACAAATATATTACCCTTTGCCATTTATGATATTCCGCGTCTTATGATTTATGATAATGGACAGAATATGATGAGAATATAATGCTCACATACAAGTCATTCAACACATTTAGAGATTTAATTTTAATTTTAAATAAATCAAATGCTAATAGAGAATTCTTACTAACTTAAATAGTGAAAAAAAATTATTAAAATAAATGAGTAATATAGTAAATGCCAGGGTGGTTAGTTGATATAAATCGTTAGAATAATATATTATTGCTTATTACCTAAGAAAAATAGAAAATTTTATTAATATATATTTAAAAAAAAAAAAAAAAACATTTATAATAATATAAATTAGCGTGTAATAATATTACATTGTATGATACATGTATATCAATGCACAGTACCTATGGTTCTATTTTAGAATAATGTAATTCCATGTACATTTTTAACTGTAGTTTAATCTTTGAATAATTACCAAAGTTTTCTACAACAGAAAAGTTTTTTTTATAAAAAGAACTATAACTAGGTCAGTAGAGAAAAAATTATATTTATCTTTTAAAACTTATTGTGAAATAATCATCGTAGGTACTTTTTTAATTTTTGTAGTTTTAAATCATAAATGTGGATATCAGTCTACTATCCATTGTAACTATCAACTTAATACAAAACCAGACAGGAGCAACTAATTTAATGGTTTTTTTCGGTTCAATAAAAGGAAAAAAAAATAATAAAATGCGCTTACTTATTTATTTTTGTACACAGCTTAAGTGGTAATTAACATGGATTATATTATCATAAGTACTACAAATTAGTTCGGTGCATAATAAAACTAAAATTATTAGTACGTTAAAAATGTTTTTTAATTTAATTGGTTCTAACTTCTGAGAATTTATAAATAAGGTTTTGCCAAAATACAAGCAGATAACAGAATGACTGATCACTGAAACCCCCGTCGACTCCTCTCTCCAATATAACAGGCATACGATGGCATACGAGACACTGATCACCACTGTTTGGATTGGCTTTTATCTTGAATCGTTAAATAGTCTTTCTTCTTATTTAATGGGTGGTAGTAGCCAATCATTTTATTATAGCATTGATATTAATGTTATTGAACAAACAAAATATATTTATAGAATTCTTTTAAAAGGTATTCGTATTTATATTTGAATACTAGTATTTGGATACGTATTTTAAACACAAATTATACCAAGTATAGGTAAGTATTCTGAATACATTTCAAAAGTATTCTTAACAAGAATGTTTGTGGTATAATATATAGCTTTAAATTAGTCTAAATATTTTGAATCAATTTCATTGTGTAGAGTTGACAATAATGTTAGTGGTAAAAAGTATCAAATCCCTTCTAATAATTTAGTTGATTTTAAATTACCTAAAAAAAAAAAAAAACAATAATCGTATTTTTTATTTAATAGGTAACCAATAACATTGACATTTTAACCTTAAGATAGGATGTGATACTCACATGACGTGTTGTCTCCGTCTTACAAGTGCATAACATAGCAAATTTTATGCTCAGAAAAACACGTGTAACTCAGTTAATGTAAAAATAATTGTAAATTAACCTCTTATAAAATCTAAAGGTAAGATTATTATCTAGACAACCTCATGTTATTTTTATAATATTTTATTTTTAAGCTAGTTATGAGTACCTACTTTAAGATCTATAAACAATTCACAATTTTAAAATACTCATAGCTCGCCTATATATTAAAATACAATAAAAAACCCATGAGGTTGTCTAGATAATAATCTTACCTTTAGATTTTATAAGAGGTCAATTCACTCTAATTTTTAAACTAACGGAGCTATACGTGTTCTGCTTTGCGTAGAATTTTCTATGTTACGCACTTGTAAGACGGAGACAACACATGGCGGGTATCACGTCCTCTTCAATTTAGGTGTATAAAAAATTTAAGTGTTTAAGTATTAAGTAATAATTTATAAGTATAAATAAAAATACCAAATAAAATGTGTCAACATTTGCGGTGTTGCTTAAATATTCTGAATGTTGAAGTATTTTAACTGCTGAAAAAGGTGATATCAGACATATTGATATTATATTAGAATGTATATTAATATCACTCCTGTCAGAATCTAAAATAGATATGATTAGAGAGTCACACACTCTTATCGATAAGATGCCGTTTATTCAATCTACTTAATTTACATAAATAAATCTCTTGCGTATATCAGACTATTTAGGGGTATTTTCCGGTAGTTCGGAAGTGTTTTGGATGACAATTTTCAAAAGAGAGGGTGTGAGAATTGAGATCTGAGTGGCGAAATCATTGGTAGTTAATTGCAACAGTTTTGTTCACTGTTTTTTTTATATATATATTAAGGTTTTAATAAAGTGGTGAATCTGAAACAAACCACATACAATTGGTGTTTATATAGATAGATACGTACTGAGAACCGTGGAACGTTATATTGTTGGAGAGTTTATTGAAGTTTCATTTAAAAATTCCTGAAGTGAGTAGAATACCATGTGTCCACGTTTTCATCAAAAAAAAAAGTGACTTTTATGAACTAAGTTAATCGGATAAAGCAATTTTTGAACTTAATGTTCCCGAGAAAATGTAGATGAAAATTGAGTTCTTATTTTAACTGTGAAGTGTCAGTGGTCTGTCCAATATTAATCTTGTCTAGGAAACCAATTTCTGGTGAGATGTAATGTCCGTTTGCCTTATAATTTTAACTGTATTATTTTTTACAAAATGTGGAGTATATATTTAATTAAAACAGTAGATAGTAATATAGTTCTACAACTGTGGAAATAAATCTTTGAATTTATGTTTGCATAATTACTATTTATTTTTGAAAAAAAAATGGTAATTCAAATAATGTTGAAATCGTATTTATAAATTTCAAATTTGCAATATTTGGTATTTTTATTAGATTAGCTTACTAATTTACGTATTTTAGAATTTTTTGACAAAAATATTGGGGTTTAGATATTCTTAATGTATTGCCCCTGCCATAATATAAATATGTTTCTTATCATATAAACAACATTTAAAGTTAATTTTAAATTTATTAGATCTCTACCTAATATTTTCCAATGTTAAAGAAAAAAAAAACAAATATATATATATGGAACAGTAAGACAAGTTAAAACAATTAGTAAACAATTGGTCATAAGATGAAACTGAAACACAAATATCAGAATCTCAATTAAAAACAAATTAAATCTGGTTGGAATTGGCCCTTATAAAATTAGTGAGATTACCAGACTAACATGAATTCTTTATGATAAAAGGTGCCCTCCTAAATGCCAATCGTGTGGAACCACTCCAACAATCAATTATACATTAAACGGATGCAAACCATTCGAAAAACACTGATAATAAACTCGACATAATTCATAAAATCTTTGAAGGTTTAGAAGACCAGATAATGAAAGTCATTTAATACTCTTCAAGCCAGGTACTACAAAACCTACTGGCTAAAATATAATAGGTTATTAGGATTAGTATTATTATTCATTAATATAATTTACGATATTATTCCGTCCCTATTGTTATCATGTCATACACAGAACCAATGTTATTGTAAATAATATGTAACTATAGATGTGTAGGTACTCTACATTTGTTATATTGATTTAATTTCTTGGTACTTAAACACATCATGTCAATTTCTTAAATAGGCATTTAAAAAAAAATGTTGGCAATGCCTATAATTTGATATGTAGTGCTCATTGCTCATAATAATATATTATATTGTTGTCAAGCCGAATTTATTCAAGGCGGATAAAAACATTAATTAAATAAAGATTAGCACTCCAGTATGATTATATTCTATTATCACATAATATTATTATATCAAACACATTATTCTTTTTTTTTTTAATATTAAGCACACATTATATTTTATGCACACAATGGACAATAACAATATTCAATATTCCATTAATTTATTTTAACAGCCGCAGTTGACATGATTCATGAAGCCACCTATAATTAGTGTCACTTCAACATTCACTTACAAAATTAATATGATTACATTTCAATCAGTTTTTATATTTATTTCCATAAGTAGTCTTATTAATCACATTTAATGTCTAAAATAAATATTTTAGCATTACTCATTATAGGTACCTACCAACATGTATGAATTGTATGATATTTATTTTAATTTAACTGTCGAAGAAATACACATTTACTATACAGATATAGTTCTTGGACAAAAATTAAAACAATATCGTGGGTAGTTAATGTTAAAAGTAGGTAACTGCAATGCCCCCTAAGTTATAGCGTGTATCAGTGCGGTGTAATGAACATAAAAAACCATAAAAGGAAATAATTTCCTGAATGACCTATCCCTGTAAGAGTTATTACAGTTTCATAATTTTAGTTTTTCATACACCATGTGGCAAAATAGTAATCAGCGCAAAAAACATTTGGTTAGGTTTGCGTATTGTATATACTTGTAGGTAGGCACCGTATAACTTTGTATCTCATCAAATATTTTTACAACGGTGAATAATCATCCACGAAATGTATAAATAATATACAATTAATATTAATATAGTTACCAAAACTGTATAGAAATTACTAATTAAAACTTCGGATTTATCAACTTAATATTATATCGTTTGGTGGTACCAGTAGGAGGAGGGGTAGAATAATAAATCTAAAATAGTAAATTTGCAATGTTATACGTTTTAGATGGAACTGACTCGAGAAAAGCAACCAACCTCAATACAACTATTAATAGTAAATTATTGCAATAAATATAAACGCGTAAAGAAATAGTAGATTTTAGATACCTGTCGGCATTTTACCCAATTACTATCCACTGACTCACCTCTGAACCACGACCAACCAACCATAAATCTCAAATAACCCGAGAAACAATTGTTTCTTGATTACCACATTCGCTACGCCTATGGCACATATTATTCTAAACATTTGTTTAAATGTATTGTTTTAAACATAAAAATTATTCAACAATAATTGTAACAAATTTCATATAGTACACATACTTTACTTTGAAGCTATATTAAATTATAAGCACAGTTTTTTATAAATCGACAATTTGACAACTTTACATACAGAATAATATGTGCTTTTTGGTAGGTACTTCAGATGCGTATTATAATAGCCAATTGATTTTATGAAAATATTTGTGTGTGGTAATTAGAGATTTTTTTTTAATTAAAAAGCTTTATTGATTAATTGAGTTTGAAGTACGAATTGTGAGTGGATTTAATGAATATATAAATTAATTATATGTTGTTTTTAAAATTAATTTCAAAACTTCTTTTTAAAATGAAATTACTTGCCAGGTATTACTGCTCAATTTAGTTTAAAAAAAAATATGTAGTTGATATACATTTAAAATGAAATATTTCAAATACCTAGTTTTTATAATTATTGGACATATTTAACATTTTTTTTTTTTTTTATGAACACATAGTGTTAGATGGGTATTTAATAATAATTTAAAATAGTTCTAATGGCATTGTTTCAAATAAACCTTTACAATTTTACCCTATAGTGATAACATTGTTTATATATATTTTTTAATTATGACGTATTTAAATTAATTATACTGTATTTCTAAGAAATTATAAATGTTTAATGGAGTTAAATAAGTGTTGAAGTTAAAAAAAAAAAAATGAAAAATTAACGCTTATTGTAAACATAAAAGTATTTATTTTCAGTAAAATATTATAAACGTCAATTTAACAATTTATTTCACTTGGGAAATTACGTAAAATCTAAAATGTCAAGGTTGTACATTGACTAATACTGGGATAACTGGTATTTCGTTATCGAAATAAATTGTAGTAATAATTATGGAGTTTTAGGCACATACTAAATTGAAGTCTGTGGATTTAGGATATCGCCACTATCTTAAGACAATTATATCAAGTTATAAACTTAAAGTTATAACTATACAAATAATAATTGTTCAAGTATTCATTTCGAACCAATTTCCATAGTCAACAAGACTCAAGAGTTGTTTACTACCATCAATTGTCATTTGAATTATATGAAGTAATTATTTAGTTTCTTACTAGACCTTCTTAAGGTATAATATTTACGATAATATATTTGTTGTATTCTGTAGCTGAAGGCTTGATGTATTATATTTTAATATTTAGCAACATTATACATTCTTATTGCATTCCTGTTAAATGTTTCACTGTTATAACTTAAATAACTGTTATTGTTGAAATTCTTAGACATTTCAAATTATATACCATATATAATCTACATACTATACTAATTACTCTTTTCTAATGACATTTATTATTATAGGTACAGCTTAATTTTAAATAACGAAAATAAGAAATTAATGATCAGGTTGTAAGACTTTAGTAATAATTATAAAGAGTGGAAAATTGTATGGACTATTTAATTAAATAGATCCGTTTTTGGAAATCCGATCTCATAATGGCTCAATATAGATATTGGATCCATTATATATAATATAACATTATAACATTATGACGGTAACTTTTCATAACATTATTTTACTATTTTGATAGGTACCTATTTCTATTTTATTTTAAAGGTAATATCTGTTAGATGATACATCAATAATCTTTTTGAAGGAAGACCAATTATATCATAATACATTAATTGTATACACTACATATATACCTACTAAAAATAAAAACTGTGAAAGTTGCTCTGCTTTATAGAAGGTTCGAGAGTACGTCGTTAGTTCAATGTAATAGATGTGGCAAATTTGAGTTCAATCATAAACCGTAGCATATGAAAAAACGATTCTGGACGGATACGTTGTGTCTTCCTACATTTCTTTAAATATTTATAAAATTATATAATATTATCTAGAAAATACTGATATAAATATTTTTTTTGAAAATTTCGCGTACCTATCTTCAATATTTAATGACAACAAAAACACAACAGCGCGATTTCGTTATTTGATGAAAACCGGCATTGCTTAAACATTTCCGATTTCCCAGATTATTATAGGTAATATAAAGTATACTGAAAATTGTTTACTTTTAACTGCACGCCCTACCAAATTTAAGTTAAAACTAGATCGAATTCGGTACCAGAAACCCCGTTAAGTTTAAATATTGAAGCTGAGGTGATAAAATGAATACACAAGCACACGGACAAAAAAAAAAAACTACAGTAAAACCCCTGAATTTAATAATCCACTCTGAATATAAAAGTATAAAATAACAAAATTAACAAAATGTCAAAAATATACTGTGCATTTTTTAAATTTAATTATCTAGGGAGAATAAATTAATATTACAACCACGAGTACCAAACATAATGCTCGTAGGTAACAACAATAATAACAATAATTGTTAAAAGCACAAAACGAATTTCAATGATCAAAACCAAAGGGAGTACGAACAGTACGAGCAGTTTCCATTTATTTTTATTGTTATTATTTTTTTTTTTTTATCACAACGAAAGTTTTTGATTGTGTTTTTTTAACACGCTGCCATCTCTACTTGTTGTCGTCATTAACGCAGGCCACAGTGACAAAATGTATATATTATTATTATAGGAATAACTTTCAGATCTTAGGTTTCGGTTTATTCCATCAACAAACTGTTAACACAAACGCAATCACGATTTTCAATTCCGTGGAAGTCGGGCTAGTAATATTTTTTTCAAAATTACATACAAACTGTAATAATATTTTAGAACAGAGACACATTTTGTAGGAATATACATTTTCACGAAAGAAGACGTTCCGGTGGGTGGGGGGCTGACCCCCCATTGACCCTGAACCCTCTCTGTATGTGCCATTGTAATATTACTTTATAATACTATCATAATTAGTTGTTACTATTATAAGTAAAATATATTATTGTATTACAAAAAATTTAGACAAGATGTGTGAAAATATAAGTTAGGTGTATAAAATACTTTGTTGGCATAAAGCGATAGAGGTAAAATTGTAATTTAACCAGGTCAAAAAAAAAAAGAAAAAAATGTTCACACTCATTTTTAAAACATCAAAATATTATTTTTTTTCCCAAATATTTCTAGATATAATATATATTTTATATTTATTTTGTACCTAGATATGTACATCATACACTATACACGCATATGAATTTGAATAACTTGACGTTTTCGAAATTTAAACCGGTTAATACTTAAGTACTTATTAATTTATTATATTATATCGTGCATCACTAAAGATGGTGACAATTATATAAGTAAAATTATATACATATGTGCATAATGGAAGTGTTAGATTTGAATTCAATGATGCATATAAAAAACGATTCCGAGTGATGACACGCCAGCTCTATAATTATGAATTTGGTATGTACTTTATAATTTATACTTCAATAACTATGACCATAGGTGTGACTAATTTTGGCTAAAACCACACAGATATTATGTACAAATTATTCTATTATCATACATTCATACTACTTACTAACTGTTACCATCTTAAGTCAATGGCGACTTTACATTGATCGGTAGTTGTGGTTAAGTTCGTTGTATAAATAGTTATAAAATAACCTAAATATTTTGAAACAATTGCATTAAGTGCTGTAGCGTACGTGGGATTTTAGTTCGGCGGGGGTTTTACCTGATTATATAATTTACATTATTTTTTTCTAAACGTAGTGCTTATACCTATAACCAATTATAGTTAGTCTCAAATTTAGACTACATTTACAGTGATTGGCCTGGTCATCTATAGAGCCTCTTTGGGCGGTAATAAACGTGGTAATAATCGATTGACGATAATAAACAATCGATTATGGGAGACGTTTAGCAATGTTTTAAATCAGCCAAAAAAAACAGAAAATACGATTATCGACGTATTTGTCATATTTATTTTAAATACATTAAAAATGACCAACAATTGATCTGTGTATATCAAAATGGTGGTAAATAAGATTGTTTTGTAGAAAAAAGAAATTTGAGAGGGGGTCAGCACCCTTGAACCCTACCCTTGCGTATGCCATTCATTATGACAATGTGAGTAGACGTATGTTTCATAATAGTTTAAAGATTGGGGGAAACTCTCAAAAAATTATATAACCTAGTTGAATAATAACATAATAACTTAAACTTAAATATATAAAATAAGAAATTATAATGTTAAATAAAAAAGGTGGGCAAGTGGGTGTCAAACTGCTGTACAGTAGGTTACAGGTGGGTCACTGTAATGGTGTTAAATTTGAATTCAAAGTTATAACTATAGTTATTATATACGAAAAACGATTCTGACCGAAATATGGTCAGTCAGCTATGATGTATACTAAGTATGCTTGATGAAATTATTATGAATAAAGTAATTTATTTATCTATTTACGTGTAACCTTGTTTTAAATTTTCAATCCTTAGCTATAAAAGTTGAACATTTTATAAATTTTTAACTTCAAAATCATTTTTATATTTAAATTTTTTATAAATGTGGTCAAAATTTGAACTTTAAATGCTTATAAACAAAAAACTGTTTATTAATATTTTTCAAATGTCACTGTAACAATATATTGTATTACAATTTCAAACTTTTTTACTGTATATGCTAATATAAACACCCAATTAAAATCTCATGTAACCATCTACCTTAATTTGTTATAAAATTACACCAAAAACCTAAATCGAATTTATCGAAAACCGATTTTGCCAAAAACCAATTTTGCTTAAAAATTTCCGTTTTTCCTTAATTGTTATTTTGTTTTTCTCCAGTGCTTTAGAAAGCTATTGTGAATTTTGAACTCACGAATGCACTATCATGATTTACTTCAGCATCGAACAAGATACCGTTGAAGAAAATCGAAGCAGTTTTAATGCCCCGGACGGTGATGACAGACACAATAAGAAAAATTAAAAAAAAAATGATAAAAAAAAAATACACACTTCATAGTAAAATCAATAAATTCATCTCTCCGCTCAGAATTGAAAATGTATTCTTATAGACTTTGGATATTTTTAAAACGCTGAAATTCCAACTTATAAAGAAATTTGTATTTCATTCACTAGTCAACTGGAAATTAGATAAATTATTAAAATAAAATAGTTTGCAAGTTTCGTCTAAACATTATTTTTATGTTTTTTCTTAGTGTTCATCATCATTATAATATATTGTTATTTTAACTCCTATAAGCTAAGTTAGCTTGGGTCCTTGTCAGTAATTTAATAGTAAAAGATTATTTTGTTTTTATGGCTTGGCAAAATATAATTTTGAATAAACGAAATACTTTTATTTTTATTTAGAATGAATTTGTTCTGGTTAGATTGTTGTTGAATTGAATTGACATAGATTTGTTTTAGGCAAGAATATTTGAGTCCACACCTATAGTTAATGTAACCTGTAACAGAGAAAATATGTACTATAAGCTAATTAAAACAGTTAAAGTTATTTATTATATTATTTCTGTTCCGTGAATTGGATTAAATCCAAGTTTAGACAAATCCAGTTAGAAGGAATATTAAACATTAGCGGTAACTTTTTTCAAAATCATGTTCTTAAAAATGCATACTATATATTACTATACTATACTATATATTACTTACCTAATATCTTCAAATTTATATTGAATATTAATTTCTATATCGAAATTATCCTATACTGCTGAATATTACACCTACATTATAAATTTTTTAAATAATTACCTACCTACTTAGTTTATATTATGCCATTATGATACTTTTTATATTGATGGTTCGAATTTTATAACCATCACGTAAATTAATAATTTTAATATTAGTTACACAATTGTATTTATAGGGTTCCGTAGAAAAAAACGGAACCCTTATAGATTCGTCATGTCTGTCTGTCCGTCATGGTGTCACAGCCACTTTCCTCCGAAACTATGAGAGCTATATACTGTTGAAACTTGGTAAGTGGATGTATTCTATGAACCGCGTTAAGATATTCACACAAAAAAAGAAAAAAGAAATACATTTTGGGGATTGCAAATACTTAAAACTGAAACTCAACATTTTTTTTCCATCCAACCCATACGAGTTGGGTATTTATAGATAGGTTTTCAAAAATGATATTGAGGTTTCCAAAATAATTTTTTTTTAAACCGACTTGTTTGCTTGAGAGACACTTCCAAAGTGATAAAATGTGTATCCCACCCCCTCTATAACTTTGAAAATAAGAGAATGATAAAAAAAAAAATATATGATGTACATTAACATACAAATTTCCACCGAAAATTGGTTTGAACGAGATCTGCTAGTAAGTAGTTTTTTTTAATAAGTAAATAAGTAAATAAGTAAATAATATTAATAATAATAATAATAATAATAATAGCAGTATATATTATATAATATAATATAATGTATATCTATTTTGTCATGTATATATTTAAAAATTTAATCTCAATCACGGGCTAAGATAGACTAAGATTGGCTATAATGCCATAATGGACTTGGTATAAGACTTCTGCTAGACATGGTGGTGGGGCCAAAGTTCGTGCCGGCCGAACGAAACGACTTATTATTTATGTTACTTGCAGCTACGGAACCCTTCGTTCGAGTCCTACTCGCACTTGGCCGCTTTTTTTTTTTTATTGTGAAAATATGTTATTTATATAAATGTGAGCATAATAATATCATATATACCTATAATAATAGATTTAGATACCCAAGAAGCTATTTATTAAAAAAAAAAAAAATAATAATAATTCTTTGGATTTATATCAATATGATTATAGACTGTTGTTTTTTCCTTACAATTACAATTTTTTTTTAATTACATACCCATTATTAATTAAAATGTATATACTGTAAAAATGTATTTTAATTTTAATTTATAGGTACATACTGTTATTAGTAAAAAAATATTTAGTTCACTTAAATTACTACATGATTCTCTCCGTAAAGCAACTTCGTTGTTTTCAAACATTATACCTAGGTACTCAATTTTTTTAAGCTCGTGGTTTAAGGTTAAGGGTCTGAAGACACATTGTTATTCGTCGTTATATGTATTAGTCACTACCAGAAAATAAATGTTTGAATGCATTTGAAATCATGCAATCATATAAACAATTTCTGCAGGTGGGTATAAACAATACAAAATAATACAATGGACGTTATGGATTGGCACGTTGTTTTATTTAACATGATTGCATATACACATAATATATACAACCGATAGTATCTATACATAGATTATATAATAATATGTACATATACACAATGGTAATACAGCTGTATTCTTATATATAATAATATTATGTATTATGGTTCTTAATCGTGAGTCTTTCATTTGTTCGATGTACAATGTACTTTAATATAAGTATACGTTTAGCTGTACAATCATAATATTGTCTGTACTTACATTAAAAGTACTTTTTTTTATATATTATATTTATAAAAGTTGTACCAATACAAATTCAATACTTTTTTGTTCTTTTATTTACTCACAGTCCACCATTTGGACAAAGAAAAAAAAAACGAAACAGAACACAGACTGATTCGTATAATAAGACATGGGTATAATATCATAGGTATTTAAGTACTAGGTTTTTTTTTCGTTGTATGATGTAACTATTGTTATAAATATTTGCAGGACTAAATAATTATTTATAAAAATTTAAAAAAAACACTAAATTGTTTACGTTTTCCATCGTTTTAAATAAATAGTAGGTATGTACTCTTTTTATACGATGATTAAAATGTTGATAAAAACTATAACTATATCTAACCATTTAACGTCAGTAAATATAACTCAATATTTGCATCTGTATACAATTGTATACCAAGTAAATGATAGTCAAACTAATAAAATGTGTGTCTACTTGGTGATTAAATGTTGCAGGCATACCTGTACGCCAGGTTGATGCAAGTGCCCTAGGGTTGTGTTATCTCATCAACCAGATAACACTTTGGCACGATATTTTGTAATCAATAGAAATGTGAAATACTTATAAAAAATACGCCTAATGTATCGCCGATTGATATAAGCCCAAAACAGTAAATTAATAAATCCAATGATGAATCCTTCTAATAATTACCTGAAAACTTAAAGCTTCATCAACATCTTAAAATTTTTTGGTGATAAACAAGTAAAGCAAAATGTCGATGTTGCAAACAACGTTTGAACTCTTCCATATTATAAGATCTAGACAACGATGAAGCTTCATCAAACCAATAATGTGCAGAAATATGAAAACTATATTCCAATAATAATTGTAACGTCCTCCTATCACCACCAATCATAATTTATTTAAGAAATAACAGATTACCTGAGTCTGACGCAAGAGTTTAACTTAATATTGGTTCAGATGACTGCAATTGTAAATCATCCATTTAAAATCTAAAATTCAGCAAATCTGATGCTTACCTTAAAATGATCTCTTTTGTGAAAAATGAAAAAATACAATAACACACATAATGTTAACTACAATCAGAGAAATTATTTAGACTAATATAATACAGAATCTTCATCGAAAGTCAAAACCCTCATTAAGGAAATCAATGCATCACTAGAAAAAGTAGGAATTACAGTTAAATAAGTCACTATCAGGTCCTACTCCAACAAACAAAAACAAAAATCCCTATATTTTTTTATTGACTCCATTCAGTCATATAAATATATAAAAGTACAGATTTCTTCACCTTCACAAATATTTTGTAAAAAAAAAAAGTAGTGAAATCTCCTGTAAGACAAACTACTGCCCAGCTTTCAGATATACAGAGAGTACTGTTTTCCCAACCTACTTTATGTTTAATGCAACAAAGATTATCCAATATGAGTTCCAAATCATCACTACTACTTGTGTCATTTGTCAAAGATCATATCTGGCTAATTCAAAGCGCTGTGAAACTTCACCGATTACATACAAATCAAGCGACCACAAAACTCCACCAAGACTATACTATCCCAGCTCCAATCTACACAAATAACCAACATACGAAGACCACCCATAAAATCCTACAAGTTTGTACGCCAACGCCAACGCCAGCGCCACTTACAGCCGACCCCTCACTAATAATGAGAAAACAAAAATAATCCACACTTTTTAAATTTATTGAAGAATTTAAATCGATTACCTATATAGCCACTAATTTCTTTAACCACAGAAGCGATAAAGAAAACAACACGATAATTAATATTTAATTCATATAGGTACATCAAACTCACTATAAATGACCTTATCAACCACAAAAATCCACTCACGAACGTTATCTCTTCTTAATCCATTCCTGTAACCCCCCTCATCGAACGCCAAAGTGTTATTGCCGTACAGACCTTCTAATGAATTAAAATACTCATCACCTAGTCATCACAACTCTCAATCCATATGGAATATCATCAACGGAATATTTCCTTATAACAAGATAAGTATGAAAAGGTACTTAAATACTTATTTTAAAAACCAATTCATAAATTGTATTTTATTGAATAATAATAATGTATAAAATTATAACTATAATACATCTATACGTCATATTCCTTCACAGAAAAAAATAAAGCAGTATAACTATCAATATGTAGGTATATAATATTACACTAGTACAATATACACAATTATTGTTTCTAATTTATAAAACAGGTACAAACATATACGTTTATAACTAATATAGGTCTGTTATACAATATATATATATAACATATGTAATATGTACTTGTAATAATAGTCATACCACCACTCAGAGATCAATAAGTTACTTGATGAACAAAAATACAAAATGCAATATAGGCTAGGTTACGGGTGATGGACATTTGCCAGACGTCGAAACACATTTAAATTTTGTAGTACCTAATGACGTTCGATCAAAATGTCTTCTGGCACTGTGGAACTAATATTTACTGCAATAATACGTTTATTGGGAAAATATTATAATATCAGAAAAAATAAAATACATGATATGAGATTATAAGTACTTTAATTTATATTTCAGTAGTGGAGCAATAATTGAAATTATTTCAATAAAAGAAACGGTGGTTGCTGAAGTAATTTATTTTTTCAGTTAGTCTTTTGATCATGAATTACCTACACAATTAGCCATACCTCTTATAATTCAATATACATATATAATAATGACATATACATTAAATGTGTATTAGTTAGTTAGTATGAAATGAGAACTAATTAACCATGTATTGCTTTTAGTAAGTACATTAAAATCTGGAAGAGGTAGTTGAAGAACTCCATTTTTGAAACAGACCATTAAATATATATGGAAACCAACTAACAAGGAACTTAAAGTAGCAATAGTTGAATTTTTATAAAGAAGAGTGAAAAAAAACTATCAAATTAATTTTCCCATCTAAGAAAAATTGTAAAAAAAAACATAATATAATCACCATCCAACATCTCCAGATTCCTCTCATATTGGGAGTATATAATATATTATATTTGTATTTAATATTTAACTGTATCAACAAGTAATATGAATCAAAATAAATACTGTTATAATAACTTCTACTAACCAATACCTATCTATTAAACGATATTAGGTAATAAGTACTAGATTTATATTTTAATTATAAATATAAATTAATAAAAATAAATAGCAGAGCACAATATTTAATTAATTTTACTGTTTAATTTTTATGTATTATTAATTCAAATCAATGTACTTACATAATATTGTATGGAGAACAGTCATAGTTTATTATGTTTCTAAATAACTGTATTTTTAATTTATTGAACATTTTATTATATCAAGAGACAAAATATTACATTTATAATATTAATGTATTGCCTGTATTGTCTACTGCATTGATATGAAAATAACATTTTTGTTTTCGTATTTCTTAAAAGTTAAAACCTAGATTCCCATTTAATTTTCCTTATTTACGTAAATATTTTAAAAGATGAAATAAATAATTTTCATTAAGTATATTTTTAATAGGTGGGTGGGTATAAAATAAGAAAAAAATATGGACCTATGTACATAAATTCAAAAAAAATTTATCATTAAGACAACCTGTATTCTATGTCCGAATTATGCGTAATAGTATTTATTTAAATAAGATAAAAACAATTGCACCTATTGGGGAAAACATTATATCGAGAAAATGTTCGTGGAAATCTCTACCTATTATAATAGTTGAGCAATTTTATTTTTCCGATTTCTCCTTGCCATGATTTATTTATTATACCAAGAATTAGTAATAAAATTAAAAGGTATTATAGTTAAAACTATTCCAAAGATAACCTCACAAATCGTGGACATAATATTTCTCGTACACAATATCGAAGTCGAATAATTATCATACCCCACATCATTTTACAAAAAGACACTTATAATAAAATTGATTTTCACCAACATAATAGAAATGTAATTAGTAAGTATTTTTTTATCTTGTGATATTCGATAAATCAATATTCTTTAGAACTGAGTTAGATATTATTATAAACATCATAAAAAATGAACTTTATTTATGACCTAGTCAAGGGTTACACCATTTCATCATATGATACTTGTAATGGAGTTCAGTAGAATACTAGACCAGAAAACCCAACAACAATATGACACATAGTAACGCAAGTTGGCGAACGAGAAAGACGTTGTGACAACTAGAGGAAGAAGTCGAAACACTAGAAGAGATTACGCAACAACTGCAAAAAAAACTAGAAAGCTAATATGAAGCATAACGACAACACGGCAAGGAAAATATATACAGTACAAACGAATATAACAACACTACAAACGAATGGGACAAAACTCCAAAATATAATAAATTACGATAACATTGTGACCACCATCATCAGGACAGCAGTTGTAGATATCACAGCTCTAACATTTAGTGGAAAGGACAAGGAAGAACACCCAAAACAATTACTTTAATTTTTTTAAATCAGAAGATCTGACAAAAGACGAAGATTTTGATGTTACATTAACCAAAACCCAACCATTGGGATGATGCCTATACATAAAAATATTCATAAACAATAGAGAATATAAAATTCTAGTAGATTTAGGAGCAGAAATATGTGCGCTATTTGAAGAATATTATGACAACATAATATAAGATGACCCAAAGATACCGGTATTACCATTAACTGGATTAAGCATAAATAATGCCATGAGTAACAAACCTACAAAGATGACAAAACAAATCATATTACCTATGGATATAGGAAATTAACAAATATAGACACCAACGTATAACGAAAATGACACTACACAAATATATTCCATTTTAAAAAAAATATTAGAAAATCACAGACATTATAGTTCGTCATAGATAACAAAATATGACATAGACCACCGACCAAAACAGTAAAGGATCCAAAGTAACACTCCGATCCGGTACATATCAAAAACGCAGTTTGACGAGCATAATTCAAGGCATCGATCCAACAACGAGCCTTCTGTACTTCGAGAAATTCAATACCAGATAATTTCACTCACCCGGTGACGAATTTGAGGGGGAGGGGTGTTGTAATGGAGTACATTAGACCACTAGACTAGAAAACCCAACAATACCACGACACAGAGAAACGCAAGTTGACGAGCGAGGATCACATTTTTACAAATATGAAATACATTAAAGTAAAAGGCGAACACGGATGTAATGCACCAATCACAATACGCGTACAGATGGAAAAATGTAGTCTCAATACAGGTGCCTTTCACCCGAACGAACTCTCCATCTTCACCGGTTGCAACATACGCATCAACTAAAACTAGGATTCTTGGAGCCAAAAGAAGAGTACCGCTGAAGATATCGTTTTGGCCGAATTCTTACCACGGAAGGCAGTCGACATCCGTATAGCAGCCCGGTACTGCCACCAGTGGAATATAAATGAAAAACGGCTCTTTTCAGAGCCACCAATAAACGTGATCCACCCAGAGTGCCTGCTTAGGTTCCGGACCTCTCCTATTTTATCGTCGCCACTTATTTGAGCGGGCACGAAGAATACCATGGTCCCTTCCCTGTACATTGTTAGTCAAGACCAATAATACATTCCCGATATTGTAACAATAGGTTAGGCTCTCGTGTACGCTCACCACGCTAATCACATGCATAGGTTGCATCAACGGGTAAGACCCCGCTGTTCACGAATTGTACGTGTAATAATTCAAGACGAAATCAATAAAGAAAACGTGATACTAAAAAATCGTTTTATCAATTTGACACGTCAACATAATAACTGGGTGACCGTTTCATACTATTCATTATGTCAGCATATTCTTTAACTATAATTACATGGTTAACTACTACATTTAGTATAATATCAAATATTATTATTATCAAACTACCTAGGTATCTATCCACGTTGCTTGTTACTTAAATTAAACGTTTAATTTTGTTATGAACTTTTTCATTTTGAAATGTGAAAAAATTCAATATTAATAAAACAAAACGTTTGATATAAATTGTAATAAGAATAATAAGTCTTCTATATTTACATTTTGACATGGACTACAATATTTTTCAGTATTTATCGTTGGCTATTGACGTTTAAAAAATGGAAAAATAAAAAAGAATTACGGTAAAATCGAACATTTGAACTGGCGTTGGTTAAAACACAAGACAATTATATAGGTACCATTTAATATTTTATTTAAACCTCACTTTCAACCATTGTGAAGGTTACTAGCTGTTGGCCTTTTATCCATTGAATTGTTATTAATGTGATGGTTATTATTTGTGCTGAAATTATCGACTATTGTGTTATAAAGTCTTTACTTCCAGTTGGCATCGGTTGTTTCCGCAATACCCAATAACACACGTTGTTTAAAATTATTATTATTATTTTTTATTCATATCAAAATACATAATATAATGCATTTGATATTTATTGTTTTGTTAGTACAACCAGCATAATATTACACGATACGTTACGCATTCACTACGTGAAATGTTCATCAATAACGAAACGTGCAATATCTTGGCATCTTGTGATCGTAATCCATCATTTAATCGCTTGAATTTTCTTAAAATTTTACATTGGAACGCTGTACTGCCGGCTAAAGTTATTCTAAAAGCACACAATGGATTTATTGGAACAGCTTACTTTCCCTGTTTACTCGATAGGAATTACCAATGCCTTGACATGTTAAGGTGATATACCCACTTAATATTGTAAGATAAAATATAATAACAGTTAGTACTTATTACATTATTATAAAATGTGTCCAGGAGGGGAAGTGACTGGTCGACGTCATGTAATAGTATACCTTAATTTGTGAAAAAAAAACCTTTTAGATGTGCGGTCTAACTCATTTACTCAGTTACTTTCTAAAATTCTAATTTTTGACATTTTTTTACTCTTTTTTTAGTTTGATAAAAATCATTTATATATTTCTAGTTTAACTGTGCGTATTAGTTATCTGCACACTGAAATAGCGTTAACATTTTTTTAAAAAAATTAAAAGTTTTTAAGATACATCAGCAAATGTGTAGTAGGTTCAGTTTTGTTAAAAAAAGTTAGTTTGCCCATAACTAAAAAAAAAAACAGTTAAACCCTCCTCTCTTAAAAGGGATTGTTTTTCATAACTTAAGGTAGGCAGGTTATGGTTATTCTATCCTAATGTTATTACGCTAGCCAGTCACTTCCTTTCTGACTACATTGTATATTGTATTTTTTTTTCGGCTTAATTAGCTGACTCATAAAATTGTTTGTTTTTGTTATGTAGTGGTAGCGAGTTATATTGACTATTATATAAGAGTCTTTTTTGATTATCTTCGTCAGGGTAAGACAACAATTAAATACCAACTTCTATTTAATGTTTTACCGACCACCATCAATACCAGCCCAGTGTACAACCATACATTCAACAAACATCCCAACATGTTGCATTCACAATTATTAAATACCATATGTGTATTACAAACAAACACTGAGATGTTGAGTAAAAAATCGATAAATTAAATAAAAACATAAATCATTGCATAATAATATAATATCACGTCATAAACCCCAGATCACACACGTAACTATAGAAGTAAACCAGGCATGGTTAATTATTAATTAAATATTGCAATAATATCTAACGCTCATCGAAACACGATCAACCGAGACAACTTTGCACACACCCCAGACCAAAGAATACGTAGTCGCTACAATCGAGGTAAGTGACACCACGTATATATGTACTTAAGTTAAAACGTAATTCTATGTCCCATCACAAACATAATAATATCGTGTAGTAGAGTACACACACACACACACACACACACACACACACACAGACACACATACACACAGACACACAGACACACACACACAGACACACAGACACACACACACACACACAGACACACACACACACACACACACACACACACACACACACACACACA
>WHPZ01587158.1:6418-19799 GCA_016617965.1 Macrosiphum rosae | reverse complement strand
CACACACACACACACACACACACACACACACACACACACACACACACACACACACACACACACACACACACACACACACACACACACACACACACATACATACATAGTATAAATAATCTTACAAACATTAAGCTTATGGGACTCAAACAAATATATCCCTAAATCAAATACACTCCACCGTCGCAGTTACCACCTTCTATTATTTTATTTTAATAATTTAATCTACTAAAAAATTGGCGTCAGGGAATTGGGTCACAGTTAACGTTTTTTTAAAGACGAGTATGGTTACTGGCCTAGTAACTGTAAATGTATAAAAGGTAACTGAGTCAATATTTAAATATTTTAATGAACTTCCTGATGATTTTCGGAGAAAACATATTATGAGTATATCACGAGTATATTTTCATTATACCTACCATATTCATGATATGTTTATAATTGTACCTACATCGTTATTTTTTTTTTTTTTAATATTTGTTTTTGGCTTATTCTTAGTCGAATTATTATGATTTATAATTTACAGTGTATACATATATAGATATGTATTTTTATTTAATTTAATAATTCTATGGTCTTGCTGAATGAATAAATAAGTGACTTATATGAAATTTAAGTTATAAAGTTTTAAAATATTTTAATTAAGTTATAAGTAACTTATAAATATTATATGGCACAATTGCCGGTACACTTAAAACATTTCATATTTTATTGTGCCCCAATACCCGGGTAATAAAATATAAAAATATTTTGTATACGAAGCAGGTAGATAAAATGTGTCCCAATTGCCGACCGACGATGGTTCCTATCTTTTGCACAAAGTCTAGAACTAACTTTCATGAGTCATTCCACACGCAATGCAATAGTTTTAATGACCCCAAAAGGCAATAGTCGTATGCTTCGGGTCTGTAATCGACTTGATAATTTCGACAATTAATCTAAACTTTGGCATTTATGTTTAAATTTTGACTAAATAAACATTTTTCTCGCTATAATAAATAATCAGTTTTATCTTTAAAATAATTAAACATTTTGTTATATTCATTAATATTGTATATTCTTTATTTTTGTGTTAAATCCATAATACGGTTAGCAAAATGTACACTGTTTTTATCTTAAATGGATGTCAATAAATATATTATTATTATATAATATTATAATATACACGCAATACGTACTTATAACATATAATATGTATATGTATTGTATTCCCTTAGAAAATCAATTAATGTAAATTTGTTTTTTTCTTACAGTGGTAAGTATGGAATTTCTAATTTAACGGTATAAGATTCAAATTTTCTATTCCAAAAATTATTATGCAATTGAGTTATATAAATTTTCAAGATGTAAAGGTGTTGTAAAATAATTTATTTCTCATAATATTATGTGATCTTACTGTTTGAGATAGGTTCAAGTTATCAGAAAATTCAGAAGTGCACCATCTGGTTATATCTACAGATTATCGTCTCGATATTTGGAAACAGATACGATTTCGTTATAATGTTGCAATTAACACATATTTGCAAAGTCCCATTAATAATTAGATATTTACAGATTGTCATAAAAAAATTCCAATCGAGGTTGACTAAATCTTCCGATTCATGATAGCTATTGTAGACTACAATTATTACGAAGGCAAAAACTTAAATTTTTTTAACTTGGTAGATTTTCACATAATTTTAACATATAGTTTTTTTAAACTGTTTTAAAAACATGAACAAGAAAATTTCTATCTTGAAAATTAAAATTTTTTTTTTTTTTTAAATTTGAATCCTATACCATTAAATTAGAATTTCCATTCTTATAACTGTATAAAAACTGCATTCAAATATTATATTTATTTGCCATGGCAATACTATGAGGGTGGCACAGGATTTTTGGGTCATAAACTTACTGAAATCAAACCTTATCACTGAAAAACTGTAAATATTTGTTCACATCTTTTAAATTTCACGAACGTACAATTATAAGCGACCGGGATAACTTGCAGTTAGACACTCCAGTAACAAGTAACTCGATGATTATACCTCGTCTACATTTCAAATGTTAAAGCAATTTATAAACTATGTAGAACCGGAGAACAAAGGTTCTTTTACATCTAAATCGTTGTAAGTGAGTTCTAATTGTGCATGTATCACTATGTTAAGTACTCGATGAATAGTTCAACGACCGATAATCAAATTAATATATCCATTATACATACAAAACTTTACAATGGATGTTTCAGACCAAGCAAACGACGCGTTTATTAGTATGTAAATAATTGTACTCTAAACTTTTATTGAAATTAATATATAACAATATATTTTAAGCAATAATAATAATAATAGTACCTACTGTAAATTGTAATACTAATGATACTTGTTATTTAAATGTAGCTGAGTTTTATCGGTGAGGTAGTAAAGTTCCTAAACCTGACCTTAACTTATCTAACGCTTCGAGAGCTATAGGTGCATAAACGTATGTGTTTATACTCTTATTAAAATATAAATGCAAATTACATAATCTGGAATAAGCCTAAATATGTAAAGTCAACACGAATTTATAAATCGATGGTTTTATCAAATAAGTGTTATCAATATTATTATACAACTACGATGATCGTTAAAGCTGTTGATGAATAAATAGATATCGGATAGGTATGATGACTTAAAATCTAAATCACGTACAGTATATTTTCGTTTACGTTTTAAGTGGTTCAACGATTTTATGAGATTTTGTTTCTATAATTTGCATGTGATTTCTAATATATACCTTTATTTATTGACGACGGTTAAACAATTTTGAGTTTACAAATTAAAAAAAATCAAAAAAGGAGAATATCACATTGTGGATATTGTGCATACAATATACACATAGAGGTTTTTTTTATTAAATCCAATATAATTAAAAAGTAAAAACACTCAATTACCCATGATTATGTATTTTGTAACATATTCCTTATATTTTTCCAAAATATGCATTAGGTAGTTGTTTAAAAATGAGTTTTAAACGACTCGCATTAATTGTTGTCAAGAATTGTAATGATAATTATTTCATTAAGCCTGATTGTGTGCTCCTATCGTGCAATTGACCTTGAATAATCACGTTTACTGGGACTAATATTAGTGTATGGAACATAAAACTAAAAATAGGTTATATATAATATCATAAGCTATCAGCCTATCTTTCGAACCTCAACTTAATTCTATATGGTAGACAACTTGTGTGGTCATTTTTGGAGGCAACAAGTGTTTATATTTTTATTTATGATAAAGATGAGGAGTAATTCGTATATTTTGGGAGGATACAAGTATGCTAGTATCTTAGAAATATATTATGCCGATCCATCTAGTATAATATACTGTTGAAATGCGTTTTTGTATAAAAAAAAACCAATAAGTTTCACACTTGTCGGTCCTTTACAATTCAGTAAACTAGACGAAATCGAGGACGGGTTATTATTATTTTTATTTTTAGTTCCTCTGCCGTCGTATCACTCTTATACCAAACGTCCAAACGTCACGGGGCTCTCGTCGTAAATAAATATTTAGACGGTATAATGTATATGTCAGGTGACATGAGTCACGTTTTATTGCCCTTAGTTGGCCAAGTATTCTGTCGTCCACGGACATCAACAGAGGTTCGATAAGTAGGTATAACAGTATAGGTTAAACCGGGCTGTCAAAACGTTATTCCGAATATCACCAGCCGTGACTGTTCGCTGAAAAATATTTGTTTAGTTTTGTTTGCTAGAACGGTGTTCAGTGAACACTGTTCACGTTACCCTTGTTTTTTTTCCCCCGAAAGTACTTTTTTTTTCTTATTTGTGCTAAATGTATTTATTTGTGTTGCAAAATCTGAAGATTGTTCTTCAAAAAATTTAACGGGAAGTATGAATAAACCAAAAGAAGCACAGATTACCTTATGACAAATAAAAAAAAAATGTTATAATTTTTGGAATGATAATAAATACCATGGGTATTAACATGACGCAATAATCTTGAGTGGTACAAACGAAATTGGAACACTTGTAAATTATTTCTTTGAACGCGGTACTGAAAATTGAAATTATTTTATTTCAAGTTTCCTTTATATTTTGTTCAATTTTAGAATTTCTTATCGTTAAGCTCCTTAAAAATCGAAACCAGGGCGAATGAATAGGTATACCATATAGCAATATCCTACAAAATATATAATGCCTATCCTTACAGGGTTAGTATGGGGTTGTAAAGGGTTAAGTAGGCAGACCTACAAACAGTTTTTATTCAACGTGAAATATAATTTACGCTGCACAGCGATATGAACAATTTGTTGTTTGAAATATTAAAGTAATTTATAATTATAATCTAATTTATTATATCATCATTATTTTCGTTTGAGTGTTTGTATTTTGTTCTCTTGGGTATGTTTCATTAAATATTTAATATAAACAAATATAAATACTAACGTAATATGTAGCGAGCTTATATTTTAGCGGACTTAAGCAGTTTTTGTCCATGCAGTGTATATTTCAATAGTCAGAATAAATTATGAGCCGAGTAGGGACACAAAGACGGTCATCGCAGGTAAAATGTTCAGTTTAATAACCGTTAGTTGATATTGGGCGCTGACACCAGAAACAATTTGTATGTTAAATACGTGTCTATTTATTAATTTTAAATATTATTTATAATTCATACTTAAGTGCTTTCAACCCCGTTACTTCCTCTCCTCTATTTGTGGATTATCTCAGGACTTTATACTGGTTGTAATTTATATGGGTAGATAGTTTCTACATTTATTAAAGTAGAAAAAACTTCAGATATAATAATTACATTACTGAAAACAAGGCCACACGGTTACCTATATCGCATAGGTAATTTGTTTTAAAGAAATAATAATGTAGGTATAAAACTAAATATGAACCTATGACGAATTATTGGAATAAACCAATAAATAAACATCTCAAATAAAATACGAACAATTTTTAAAAAATTGTATGTTATATTAGCTTCAAGCTTAAAAAAAGGTGGTTAAGTGGATGTCACTCTGCTGTACAGTAGGTTACAAGTGGGTCACTGTATAATTGATGGTATTACATTTGAATTCAATGATATTATATCACTGTATAAGAAAAACGATTCGGAGACGGTATGTCCTTCTAGGTATAAGACATATTATATACTTATCTATGGTATTAAAAAAAATTGACCTATAATTAATTCCAAATTAATCATATCACAATATCCATTAGGTACCTATACAAACAACAAACCCTGATACTATCATAGATATATATTAGTATACTTTAAAAGTTTCAAGTACCCACGAATAATATTATAGGTACAATCACAACAAAATAACTAAAATAGTTATTCTAGGTTATTTATTATGTAATTTCGTCTAAATTTGAACCTAAAATGACTATAAAAATAAAATTTGCTTATGTATTTTTTAGATTTTTTGGGAACAGAATTAACTACTTACGTGAAATCTTGTTTTAAATTTTCAATCCTCAGATATAAAATCTGACGTATACATAAAATAAAGAAAGTTTTTCAAAATTGTACAGTGTGTAGGAATGCTAATATGAACATTCAGTGAAATTTTCATGTATCTACAGTTATTTGTTTTTGAATTACAACAAAATAAGGAAATCGCTACATGAGAAATCGAGTGAATACCCAATGTTGTAAAAATTTGAATTACAAACACTCATAAAAATTTAATTTGACTTTCTTATAGACATTTTTTTTTTTTTGATAAAGGTAGACAAACTTATGAGTAATCTTGTATTACATTTTCAAATCTTAGATTTGAAAAAAAAATTTTTACGAATTCTTAACTCAAAATAATTTGCTAATTTTCGTGATTTTTCCATATTTTGTCAATTTTTGTACCTTAAATGCTTATAAAAAAAAATTTTGACTAAGGATTTTTAATATTTTTCATCTGCCTTTGAAACAATATACTAGGAGCCTTCTATTAAATTTTTTCAAGCTATCGCAACCAACAAATAATATTTTATTGATATTTTTAGAATAAAAACTAAAAAAAAAATTGAAATTTAAAATATTCCTAAACAGTTCAAAACATATCATAATATTTAAAAAATTTTATCATGTATAGAAAATACAAATATAAACAACTAGTGAAAATGTCATGTATATACGTTCATTTGTTTTAGAGTTACACCAAAAACCAAAATCGATTTTTTGGAAAACAGATTTTGCGTAAAAATGTCCGTTATTTCTTAATTTTTATGTGTTTAATCCCGGCGCTTGTGAAAACTATTGAGAATTTAAAACTTTTAAAAATTTGACCTCCCGAATTCACCAACTAGATTCACTTTCCAATCGAACAAGATACTGAAGTTGTAAATCGAAGCAATATTTCGACTACTTATCGTGTACAAAGACACAAAAAAAAAAAATAAAAAAAAAACACACATCATTGTGAAATCAATACATTCATCGTTCCACTCAGAATCTAAAATAGTGTACTCAGTGCAGGTTATGATAATATAATATTATTGTATTGCGTTATTCTTTTCAAATGTGAGCCCTGAAGGTTTAAGACCAAAATAACTATTATTTTATAATTCTCAATATTTATGTGTCACTAAACTTTCTTTAATATATTTCATAAAAATAAAGTCATTTTTAAAAAAAATTAAATGTCCAAAACACCACCACCAGTTTTATTGTATAATTATTATTTATTATAGATGTGTCACATGGTCAATTTCGTTCATCATATCTCAAAAAGTATTCGTCACAAACATAATACAAATAAAAATAATTGTTGTAACAATTCTAAATTCCATGTTAACACTCTGAATTTAACAACTTAATGTTAGATAACACCTTTAAATTAGGATGAAATAAAATGAAATTATACTCAATTTCGTTTTACGAGTTATATATTTGTATAATGAATTCGAGACTATTTGAATTTGTAGAGTAAGTATAGAAAGCAATAAAGAATAAAACATATTATTTTTAATGATTGTTATTTAAGTATTACTCTACTGGGATAAGAATTAAGAATACCAGAAAAAAAACCGTTTGACTAAGACTTGAACAATAATCATACAACATTAAATAAATATTATTATCAAGAAAAGTCTACTTGGAAAATAATATAATATTATATAAAATTAAATTTTTATACAAAAGCGATTTATTAATGTTATGTCAAATATGATGTTAGCGAAAAATAAATGTTAATATTAAATACAAATTTTGTTTAATACGATAACAAGTGCGTCTAAATTTGTTTATAAAAAAAAATTATCAGACATTTATAATTGTTATTACCTATAATAATTACATACATTTGTTTTTTGTTAGACTTCAATATAATATGTAATGGATTACACGAAAATAAAACCTATTCATGTCAGTAACTAAAGTGTAGAAATTAGAAATAGGTATATGTTTAAATAAATAAGATTTAAGGATATTATAAAAGCGAATAGCAATAAGGTTTTTTATCCAAAGGCCACTGACACGTCATGCCCAGGTTTCTTTAATATTTCGATACTTGTAATTTGATTTTGATTTACCTGTTGAAGAGTCAATTTATTTTTCGTGCATCTAAGGTTTAGCGACTATTTTGTTTTTCATCGGCCATCGCTGAAATATTTTTCCAAATCTGGTTGGAGTGTTACTTTCTCCGTTCATTTCTGTACAAAACATTAATTTATCCTTGCATAAAATATTATATATTTTTTTTAAATGTTATTTGTTTCCTTTAGAGCGTATTTCAAAACATCAAAGTCAAAACATACGTGCATTTTAGTTTACCAATATTACTAATGTTAATTGATTTTCAAACGTAGCTGGTAATTTTAGTCTTTATTCGCCAGTATTGCATTATGATGAAATCGTGCAACAAGTTGTAGTACACTTGTATTCAATTGGCAACTATTTTTATAATGAAAATAAAAAAATATTATTTTTAGAAGTACATTACACGAAAATATTATCAACTATATATTGCTATAAAATATAGTTTTTGGCGTGGTGTCTAGCTTCAGTCACTGATGTGCTCTGGATGATAACACCGGTCTGTGCCACTAGTTCCCGGATGGGTGACCACCCGGGTTCTTAGTGGCTAATCCTTGCCACACATACACGTGTGGCGAACCGACCGTATCAACCAAACCAACCGTAAACATTACGAAGTGTTTAATATCATAAAATAGTTGTAACTATTATATAACATCTAAATAATTGTAAATTTAAAATGTATGCTGTTATTTGAAAAAGTAAAAATTTAAAATATTATAATAATGTAAATAGTGAAAAATATTAGTCTTTTGCAAAATTTTTGTTTTTTAATGACCTTTTAAATTATATAAAAAAAAAATATTCCAACGAGTTAGAGCTCTTTTGAGAAAATAAGGTTTGCTTCAAATGAATCACTTTGTATAATAATATATATTTCAGTAGTGTGTCACGCTAATATTACAATATACCTATGTATTATAGTATAATTGGGTTTTCTCGTAATTAATAATTCAAACGTGAAACGTGTAATTTAAATAATATCTATAGATTACACCACTTTTAGGTTTTTCTGGTATTGTTGCACGGCGTTGTTATAATATTAAAATATTATTAATAGTAATACATACAAGTGTAATATAGGGTGATTCGTCAAGTACCCCAATTTTCCCAATTATTTGAATTTGTCAAATTCTGATTTTTGTAACTCTTAACTTACTATAACAATAGGCTATAATATTTTTAAATCTATATTATTATATTATATCTAATAGGTGATTGATGGTTTTTTAAATGCAATTTTGACGTATTGACATACATCGAAATTTAAACTAGTGGATTCTAAGTTATTACACATTAGGTATTACACCTAAGCTGTATTGCCTAAGGGTAATAGTCCACGATAATATATTTAAAAGATATGGTAGGTGCCTACCTAATAAATTTTAACATATTTAAGTGTTATTATAATTTATTCTTAAAAATGGGTGACCATAATAAGTACCTACTAGATTAAATACCTATTCTATATTTCATGTAAAACCATTATTGAGGACTAGTATCCTTAGTAGAAACAAATTAATAATTTAATAACTGTTTGTTTGAATTTTGATTTAAACATCTTAGAAAATCATGTTCTTAATTATATTATTTATGGCAAAAGAAAAAATGGTGGTTCTAATTTAAACAAATAGTTTGCATTATCATATAGGATACTTTCATACCTAGTGTCATAAGAAATCAGAGTAATTTAAAATATAATATTTATAAGCATCTCACATTATTATACTTTTAATAATATTTTTACAGAAATGCATTATATTAGATATGCATTATTGTTTATTAATTATTATAGATCAAGAAAGGTATAATACTTTTTATTTAATGGTATTATTTTTCTGATGAACGTTACGTTAAACAACACTATCCGGAGTTTATTACGGAGTTGCATAGAGTTATGACGGTATGTTTCGATAAGAACCACGTATACGCGGTGAGTAAGTTTCGAAACGTAGTAAATAATGTATAACAACAATAATAATAATAATAATAGTCTATGCAAAACAAGACCCAAATGGTTTATGATAATGTAGTATAGGTAGCAGACCTATATTATATGCACTGCTTTTTATTTATTTATTTATTTTTTGGTTCAGGTTGCTCAATTTCCATTTCATATTCAGAATTCAGATTATTGTTTGATTATATACGGTTACTATACACACACGTAGTATGTTATAATCATATTGTCAGTATGCCCCTTGAAGATTGGCTGTTTCGATATCGGGTTACCTATACGCATTATAATAACATATAGGTTATAGTACTCTAGTCAGAATATGGGTAGGTAGATGACGCGTGTCACCATTGAAACAAAATATATTCTACGTCGTTTCAGGGCCAGACTATTCGATACTATAGAGGTCTAGTCATTAGCGTTATACTTGCACTGGCGAGGTATCCGTATGTACACTATAATATTATTATATACCTACATACAGTGGTTCCTAATTAAATCTGTACCTACTACCGACCATCAATATTTATTCGTTTTCCAATTAAACCAAGTCCCATCAAAGCCCGCTAATGATGGATTTTCAAAACGCTGCTCACTTCAGACATATTATAGGATGGTAGCAGCATAATATTATTAGGTATAACAGGTAGTATTATACGATAAGTATGACAATATAATAATAGTTATGCACTGGGAAAGGGGATAGTATAATATATTATATTTTATATTAAAATATTGATGATGGCCTATATTGGTATCGAAAACGAATGTGTAAATAATACAGTTATTATAATTATAAATTGTAAAACGTAATTTATTTTAATTTTGAAAAATCGACTTTAATCAATTAATAACGACTAACTTTAGGTGGACCAAACAAAAAAATAGTACGAAATGAATTTTATTTATTCCCACTTCTATTAATAAGGCCGAGTAGAAGGTTTATATAATATATGTCATTTTTATAGTGTCTGAGCGATGAGAGTAGTAACTAGTAATTACCTATAATTATTAATCATTAGGGCTCGGATTTATATGTATTTATATAACCAAAGTACGTATTTACACAACAAAAATATGTACATAAATATGTATTATCAAAAAAAAAAAAAAAAATGATCAATTGCTATGGATTTTTCACAAGCAGTACAATACAAAATGTGACCGTCACTTTGTAAATGTTCATTTGGATGTTCAAAAACATATTTTATTGCTTTAAAAGTTTTAGACGATCGTATTTTTGGCATTATGGGTAATATACACGTAAAATATAACGAACAACGAGGCCACGAACACACACTACGATGTCACATTAAAAAGTACACATTTATCACAGTGTTCGCTCGTTAGTATATTTTAACGTATTTAAAAATGAACTAATCGTAATACATTACGATAAGATATCTAATATTTCAATTTCAAAAATCGTATCTAGAAATAATCGAAAATATAACAGGTTGAGTATAATGGTCGTTTGTAATCGAGGATCATCGACGTCAAAAATACGTCCGGTGGACCCCGCCGACCACACGATATTATACTAGTCGTGAACTATTAAGTATTGGCTAATGGCTTAGGTACTCATGATGACCTTTCAATCGTTCTTAACTCTGAAGAAAAGACGTTAAAACAGTAAAATTGTCTTAATATGTGAGAAAAAATTGAATAATTGTGAAATATGTAAAAACAAGTATTTATGACAAAATATGTAAAAATGTGTAAAATCAAATATAGCTTCTTTTATCAAAAAATATTGTGAAACGAATTTATCACTTGCCGAAATTAGTTATTATTATGTCGCAGAGAAAATATGTATTTACATATAAATCCGATCCCTATTAATCATCAATTAAAATTACGATAATACATTGTATTAATACGACTGTGAACACAGACAGGAATCGAATTATTTTATGTTTATTCATTTTATGTTTTTTGTTTATTCAACAAAAATGTATATATTTACAATCTGTATTTACATGCTATATACAATAAGTAAATTTGATGTTATTTGATTGACGGGATGGGGAAGTCGTCCAATGGCGGCACCCTGGAAATCAAACTTATACATATATATATTATAATTTTCCGGCGCGGATCGCCGGAGTTGCATAGCATCACGAGATTATAATAAATACCAATGATAATTAATAATAATCTGTACTATCAAAATATCGTCTCGTCGTCGGATCTACGACGGTTATTTTGTTTGACGCACCAATTTTAGTAAAATGATAATATATCTGTCGTAAATTATCATGATGTTGTTATAGCCGTCCGTGTTTTGTGCATACGTTATACCATATAAAATTATACACATACAGAGTTTGCAGATAACAATAACACACATATATATATATATATTATGACAAATACCTATATGGTTAATTCCGGTCGTTACTACGTGTATCACGTCGCACGTCGTCGTCGCGGTAGCGAATAATAAACCGAACAGATAAATTGTATTATTCCGTCCCGTCGAATGCCGTTTACTCGCAATCGCTAACGCGGTCCGCAGTAAGTTGTACTCAAACGATATACAGGATGATTCGCCGAGCAAGCTCACCCACTATTTCTTCTTAAATAATGCAGGTACTCAAAGTCTGGGTTTGGGATTTTTTAAGTTTATTTAAAGGGCATTGAGATTGGGTTTGAGATTTTTTTGTACTACTCAAGGAGTGCCATTAGGATGTACATGCAGACTTCTTTTGTTTTTGAATGAGAACCCTGCCCTCTCCCTGGAACAGTAAACTATCCAGTGAATATTTTTTCTGCAGGACACCTTGTCGTGTCAAAATTAAAATTCAAACTAGTTGCTGTTAAGTCATTGAACTTTGGTATTAAGGATAATATTGGTTGGTACTAAAGTAGTATAATGGGTTCGAAAGATACGAGAGCTATGGTGATTTCAAAACTTTAGAAATTAATAATAATCCATCAACATTAATTTTAATTTGTAAAACGGTCCAAGTATAATAAACACTAGATCCAATATTCCGTCTATATTTTATATTTTTGTAAAACTATTTTTAAGGACTAATATCCCTAGAGTAAACATTTTAATAACTGAAAAACTAGTTGTTTTAATTTTGAATTAGGTACCCGCGGGTACACCAACATTTAAAAAAAAATCATCCACTAAATAATTTACAGTAAAAAATTGCGTTTCTTATATTTTGAAAAAAAAAAATTAATCTGTTACACCACACGGCACTCTTTAAGTGGTACGGAAAATTTCAAGAATTTTCGAATATGGTCCTTGTTTAATAATTTCAAAAATCCGAATTTCAACTGTTTAATAATGTTCACACGTTAAAAATGTTAAAACAAATGTGGGTGACCAACCTTGGTGAATCACCTCGTACCTATCACCGTGTACATATTATATATATATATATGAATACAGTATGTCCACCACGCTTTTACGGTACCGTATATAGATTCCGGGGCTCCTCTGACATTTGGTGTGTTGTTNGGGGCCGTTTGTTTATTCCGGAAAACGCGTTGAATAATTATTTAACGTCTGAGTGCACGGTGGCACGATCTCAGACGGCGGAGGCGGGGTAAGGTGAGACCCACTATACCATATAAATATACATATATATATTTAACTATATGCACACACACACACACACACACAATATAAGGTGGCGCTGGCACATAAGTAGCGACGACGGCGTTCCGCAAATATACGACCGCAGTTTGCGCGCGAATCTCGCACACTCGCACACACCGCACGAAATCGCGTGCCCAAATATAGTGCTCACATATGCGCAAACTCGTATTGCTCTCGAGATTACATTTAGTCAAGGTAATTCGGTTGCGCGCCACTTGCCGCGTCGTATTACCGCGCTGTCTGCTCGCGTTGCCGGTCCGACTACCCCCCCCCCCCCCC
>WHPZ01587156.1:0-18363 GCA_016617965.1 Macrosiphum rosae | reverse complement strand
AACTTTACTCCCTCTGTATTTATAGCAGAATTACCAAAATTCCACAACGCATAGGGATGAATTTTATCTGTGTCGTAGCGTTTTTATTATTTGAATAACATAAATATAATTAAAGTTATCACTTTGAGAACATTAGGATTTTTTTGTTTTATTCATTTAATTATTAAAAATAGTTGGTAAATGCTATAAAAGAAATACAAACGCTACGACACASATAAAGTTCTTCCTTATGCATTGTAGAATTTTGATAATTCTGCTATAAATACAGAGGGAGTAAAGTTGTCCCGCGCAAAACAGTTTTTACTATGTTGTACATTTGTACGACGGAGACAACGCATGCAGGTGTGGTGTCCTCTTAATCGTTGCATAATATAGAACTTTACAAATAATACGTCGTAGACTAATACTAATGTTTGTGATTTTTTTATTATATATAAAAATGGGTTAATTTTATTTAAAAAAAAAACTGCCATATTTGTCGTGTTATAATTTTATATTATATATTAAGAATATTAATAGTAACGATAATAGCATTATTATTCTATCGGTAGGACACATGTTGGTGACGACGTATATTATGTTATATTAGTTTAAAATTAAAAAAAAATACAGCGATGTGACTTACCGAGATACTTTAAGTGTGTCGTGAATTTGTGATGACGATCTCGGCGGCGGTCCGCTGGCTGAACGACAACGGTTAACGAGTCGACGGCGATACTATTAGAGCGAACGAGCACCTGTAGAGTATGATCGCAGACTCCATGACAACGGATTCTGTAATGGTTCTATCGCTGGGAGTCTGCTCAAACGGGTCTAGGTCAACTTGATACGAGTGGTGTGTACTGTGTCATACATAATATAATATATACCGCATAAAAACCGGTACAGTTCTTTGCGCATATTATGCCGGGGACAAGTTTCGTGAGCGGCATTACGCAGCATTCGTGTTTATGTGTGGTGGAGATTTTCTGTTTATTAAAATACAGCTTATTCTGCAGGTGGGTAATAATATTATTCAATTGAAAATTGCATTAATCTTTTACAGTTTAATATGACGTAGGTACCTACCTATTAATAAAATACTCTTGAATTTAAGACAAAATGTAAACAGTGAATGTCAAAAGTAAAACCCGTGCTTCATACGCCATAGTTGGGTCCCTGAGATAACTACAAGAAAAGGTATAATACTGTAATCTGAATCGCAGCTCAGGGTTTGGTAGGTAATAGGTATACCTAACCTAACCTTTTTTTTATAAAGTATACGTTATATCCGAGTATTTTTTTTTTTATTTTATCTGAAGTGTTGCCCGATAAACATTTACCATTTTAAGATGTATCAATGTTTGTATCATACGTTCGTAGGACCTTATATTGTTTATAAATTATAAATTTATAACAATATTATCGTTACCCGTTTTATAATAACGATATTCGACAATCACAATACAGGTTTATAACATATTTTCAAAATATAATATATTGACGATGAACAATAAAACATGTCTAACATATTATATAATTACCGTTGACAAAAATGTCGATTACAAAAATAATAAATTCGAATTTATAAAAAAAATATCAAACAAGTTTTTACTGACGACATAATATTAGTTTTTTAAAAAGGTGAGCAGATGGGTAAGTACTGGCGTATACTGCAGTTCTCTGTACAGTAGGTGCGGAGGAGGTCACTGTAATTAATGTATTCAATTTTAATTTAATGATTTATCATTGTATCTAAAGGTACGAATAATTTTTTGAACGAAGACGGTGTGTCTGGGATATTTCATATCATAATATTAATATTGTTATTAGTAATATAAAACGCGTAGGTTGAATTCATGTTTGCAACATCATTGCTTTTGAATACCTATACCTATTATCCTAAATTCTAAAACAGTAAAATTATCAGTGATTTTTTGGTTTTAGTAGGTATAATATATACTTATGAAGAACCTTGTATTACTTTTTTGACATTTTGAACCAAATGAATAATTTTTTTTATCAACATTTATAGAAATAAAAACTAAAATAAATAATTAAAGACTGTTTAACTTGTTAGTAATTATAAGGTATCCAAAAAATATTATTATTATTTTAATAATAATAATATAGTATTTATTTACCAGTCTATTTTTAAATCTTTTGAACATTTTCAATTTTGAGATTTTACCCCTCAAAAGTTCCAACTGGATTGAATCTATTTCTACCAGAAACTTCTAACTTGATAAATATATCATTTTTCTACTGGAAAAAGTATTTATAGACACAAAAAAAAACATAATTGTACCTATGTATAGATGATTTAGGAAGTTATTTCCCCAATGAATGTGTTCACTTTAAATTACGTATAAAGAACCTCGAAGTTGATGAAAAGCCAACAAAATTTTCATTAAATGCTTAAAATAATGATTTTTTTAAATGTTTCATTACATTGTTTTTACGTTAAAAACGTTATCATGTACATTGAACATCATGCAGTAACTGTTCCACTGGACGGTATTTTCAGCTTTAAAATAAGTAAAATCTTACCTAAGATCAAATATAAAAGAGGAAAGATTAAATGCATTGGTAATCCTAAATATTGGAAATTACATTACAACAAAACGTAATCATAACAATGTTATTAATATTTTTGTTACTTAACAACCACACAGAAGATTGTAAATTGTTATTAAAAGTTGAAAAAGTTTGTTTAGATAAAAAGTTATGACACTTTAACCTCAAAAAATATTTTTGAATGATGTTTAATAAATTTGCATATATTATTTTTTTTTTTTTGGAGGGGGTAGGGGTGGCCAAAATATGTTGCCCTAGGGCGCAAATTTTCCGAATTCGCCTCTGAATATAATATATAAGTCACCATATTATGCGGTTACCGGTTGCTCGTGAATTTTTATAAAACTAACATTTTGTACCTAGTTATTGTAGGATTTACTTGTGCAAATGTATATGTAATGAATTCAATTTCACTACATTATACTATATATAAGAACGAATCTTGAATATTTTAGGTAAAAACTGAAAGTTATTGCATATTACCTGCAAGAATTATTATGGATACGAAATCTAACGAAGATTAAATGAGGGAATGCGATATCGGAATGAGCGCAATCATGTGTATCCAACGTTCATGTTTCAAACCGATAAAATTGCAGAATAAATATTGCATATTTGTATTCATTAGTTAGAACTTATAAAAGTAATGATAAAATGTACAAGCTGTTAAAACGAGTTTAAATTAATTAAAACCATGGATCAAATATTTTTTTTTAATATTTTTTTTTTTTGTTCTAATTAGAGTTTAACACTTTGACTAATAATATCATATTATCAAGAAAAAATGATATTAATTCCAACCTGAAATACAAACCATCAACCATGAGTCATGACGTACAAAGTGTATGTTGTTAGATACTTGTACTGTTGCTATATAATATTTGTTTGGATACGTTGATCGGACGTAGGTATCTAATATGAGGCAATAGAATCATATGTATTTTTAGAGGAATATATAGAAGGAGTCTTCCACGTAATAAATAGAAATATGGTTTTTCTCTTGTAATCATGCTGTACAATATAAATTATAAATTATTAATATTACATACGTCTGGCATAATATCGCCCGTATAAGCTCGGGACCATTAGAACCATCCGATTATTTATCATATTTATAATATTTGTAAATATTAATAATAATTATATTTATATATATAAGATATACTATGTTAATACTACAACTACCTACTTACTTATGTATACATTTTGAAATAATATGTTTCTTTCGAAACTACCAATATTTGTATTTTGTATACATTTATAATGTACTACCTACAGGCTACAACACCCATGAAGATACAAATTTATGTGTTATAAATTATAACAGGTTATCTAATAAAGTGTTCACAATTTCACAAGTTTTATAAAACATTTAAAAATTTAAAACAAAAGATGACATGCTTATTGCATTACCGGATATATGGTCAGTGGTAGATTATAGTTTTCCGGTGATCTACCTCTTCGTGGAGTAGGTCACTTAGATGTGCTATATTTGAGTTTAATGATAAACTATTCATTGTTGCATACTTATACATGCGAAAAACCATTTTGAACGGAGACAGTATCAGCTAATATTTCTAAGGATATTATTTTGTAGTTTTACGCTAAACTTTTTTTCTAAAACTTCTAAACTCAATTGTCGACAAATTTTATCTGAAAATGATTTAGTAATGAAAATGTATGATATTACATATTATACCTAGCTTAAAGGTTTGAAAAATATGATTTGCTGAATTATATAAAGTATAAAGTATACCGGGTACCTACTTATATTACATATTTGGAAGTATAAAATACATGACGTAGGTATTCAATCAGTTTAATTATATTATATAACAATTTTCCACTTTTGGGCCAGATGACCAAATTACATCAATCGATTTAATTAATAACTATTAACATTGAAGGCATCAGACTAATGTTCAAAAAACGTGTATTGACTATTAACTAGGGTTTAAAACACCTTTCGCCCAAAAATAACCAGTACCTACATTTTGTTCAATAGTTCTTGAGCAATTGTTTACATTGCACTTTTGCAGGGACACAATAACAGGTATTGTATATATTCTATTTGGTTTAATTTATTTTATATTGGTCAATCGTTTGAAACCTACACCTATTATAGTAATTATCATTTGTCGTGCTACATAAAGCTAGGGAAAACGTAAGAACCTTGACGTTGTACCTGTACCTCGTATCCAATCAACGCACCATGATCAACATTGAAATAGCTATTCGTATACCTATATAAAGCAGTAGGTACTTGAAGTTTAGCCCGGCTCTCTAATTATAGGACAACAATTTCATTGGACGCAAGATTAGAAAACCTACCTGGGAAATCTCGTTGAATTGAATTGGAATAATAATTGTATCGTACTATAAATAATAATAATAAGTATAGTTATTATTAATTCTATCGTCAAAGAACGAGTCAATCAAGTGGAGTGTTTACGGGGATACCACTCTCACCAAAGGCGCTTATTTATTTGAAATCCAACCATGACAGTAATTAGTAATTAATAATTATACAATATAATTTTTATGGTCTATAGAAAATGAAAATATAAACATTCAGTAAAATTTTCATGTATCTACAGTTATTCGTTTTTGAATAAGAATAAAATAAAAAAACAGCTACATGAGAAATCGAGTGAATACCTATCCAGTATTGTAAAAATTATGATCTTCAAACACTCATAAAAATTTAATTTGATTTGCTTGTAGACATTTTTTTTTTTGATAAAGGTAGACAAACTTATGAGGAATCTTGTATTACATTTTCAAATCTTAGATTTAAAAAGAACATTTTTTATGAATTTCTAACTCGAAATAATTTGCAACATTTTCGTCATTTTTACGTATTTTGTCAGTATTTGAACTTTAAATGCTTATAAAAAAAAATTGTGAGTATGGATTTTTAATTTTTTCATCTGCCTTTGAAACAATATACTAGGAGCCTTCTATTAAATTGTCAAGCTTTTTTAACCAACAAATAAAATTTAATTGATATTTATAGAAAAAAAAACTAAAAATGCCCGTAAACAGCTCAAAATGAGTCAAACTATTTGGAAAATGTTATGGTGTATAGAACATGATAATATAAATATTCAGTCATAATTTCATGTACCTAAGGTAATTTGTTTAAGAGTTGCACCAAAAACCAAAATCAATGAAAACAGATTTGAGTAAAAATTCCCGTTTTTCCTTAATTTTTCTTTTGTTTTCCACTACTGGAAAAATTTTATTTTTGACCCCCCAAAGTACCAACTAGATTCACTTTCCTATCAGAAAAGCTACTGTTGAAGAAAATCCAAGCACTTTTACCGTCCTAAAACGTGATGACAGACAAAAAAAAAATTTTCACTGGTTGTTTATATTTCCATTTTCTATACATGATAAAATTTTCAAAATATTTTGATATGTTTTGAACTGTTCAGGGACATTTTCAGTTTCCCATTTTATTAGATATTTTCTATGAATGTCAATAAAACTTTATTTGTTGAGTAAAAATACTTGAAAATTGAATACAAGGCTCCTACTATATTGACAAAATACGTAAAAATGACGAAAATTTGCAAATTATTTAGGGTTAGAAATTCATAAAAATTTTTCTTTTTAAATCTAAGATATGAAAATGTAATAAAAGATTCCTCATAAGTTTTTATACCTTTATCAAAAAAATAAAAATGTCTACAAGAAACTCAAATTAAATTTTTATGAGCGTTTGAAATTCATATTTTTACAACATTAATTGATATTCACTCGATTTCTCATGTAACGATTTCCTTATTTTGTTGTAATTAAAAAACTAATGACTGTAGATACTTGAAAATTCCACTGAATATTTATTTTAGCATTTCCTATACACCCTACAATTTTGAAAATATTTTGTCTCTTTTTGGGCGATTTACGGACATTTTCAGTTTTAAATTTTTTTAGTTTTTTTTTCTATAAATATCAATAAAATTTTATTTGTTGGGTAAAAAAGCGTGAAAATTGAATGCAAAGCTCCTGATATATTGTTATATTATTAGTAGTTGAAAAATATTAAAAATACATGGACACAATTTTTTTTTATGAGCATCTAAAGATGGAATTTTGACAAAATGTATCACATTTAAAATTTAATAATAATTTTGTAGTTAAAAATTTATAAAATGTTCAACTTTTATATTTAAATATCTAATGATTGAAAATTTAAAACAAGATTCTACGTAAATAGGTTATATATAAATTACTTTATTCACCTTGTATCATCAAATATATTTCGTAATATCATAGGCTGACTAACCGTTTTCGCTCAGTATCGTTTTTCTTGTACAATCATTGAATTCAAATTTAATACCATCCATTATACAGTGACCCACTTGTAACCTACTGTACAGCAGAGCACCTTTTTTTTTTTATTTTACTAAGAATTTTATATTTTATGTTTTTATTTCATGATTATGAAGAATTAAATAATATAATTTTTAAAAATGTTGGTTTTTTATTGTGAGCTAATTTATTAATATGTGTTCGCATTCATATTATAAAATTATTGGTACTTTCCTGTTATTCGAAACTCCCCTGTTTTTTGAGAACATCATAATCATGTTATCTAAGACTACCAATATTATACTATCCTGTTATACCATAAACTACGGCTATTATCGCGACTACCACCCAAGACTACCTCCGTTATCGCGACTACCTATCTTATTTAGCTGCTATTATAGCTGAACGATATCCATAAGCTGTGATTATATTTATTATATTTGTGGATTTACCATTTTGTATTATTATTAATTTACTGTTTTCAGTACGCCGAGCCAAATTTGGTACTTTGGCGTGTAAAATACATTACGAATAACAATAATTACTATCTATTTAAATGTTTTATTTATTTCATCCCCACAATGGCACAATGCATATTATTAAAAAATGTATCAAAGAACACAAGAAATACAAGGTAGTCTCGTATAACAGGAAGAACCATTTTGGTAGTCTTAGATAACAGGATTGTGATGTTTCACAAAATAAGTGCGGTAGTCGCGATAACGGAGGTAGTCTCGTATAACAGGAAAGTACCCAATTATTATAATATGGATTATCATAAATTATTTATTTATCTCATTGTGTAAACACTTTTGCACCACCATATGTTCTAACTTTTAAAAATTTTTCATATTTTTATTAATTGAGTGCTTATTACGTTTTTTTGAAGGAATAAATAATGAATTTGAGAAGTCAATTTGTGATTATATTAAAAAAATAGCTCTTAAAATAATAGTTTGGACAACATTTTTTGACGCATAAATTTAACCTATGGGCTTGGCCCTGGTCTCCCCACCTACTATGATTGATTAATATCTATGTAAATATAACTTAACATAAAATAACTTGAATGAGTTATGAAAAATCAATTATACACATTACCTATAGGCTATTTGAAAAAATTGGAACACGCGTAGTGGTCTAAAAAATTCATGGGTTGTATATTATTATAAAAATTCAAATTCCAATACTCGTAAGTTTGTACTCGTAGTTCGTATACTCTTTTACAACATATGTAATGTAACCGGTTTTGTTTTTTGCCGAAAAATGAAATATAGGGTAACGATTATTATTGAACGTAGTATACACTTACATCATGTACACACTACCTATACACTTACATCATGTAGGTATACAGTATACACTTAAAGTCTTAAACATTAAATAGTATGAGTTTTCGCAGTATTGGCCACGCTGTATAGTTTAGCCCGTACCTACCTATTGTGACTATATGTGGTACGTCGTTCGTTTATATATAGAATATAGATTATTATAGGCAACGATAGTTACCAAATTAGTAATTACTTATATACAACTATTTAATCTGAGATAAGTACCAGAATAATTTGTACAAGTACCTACTTATAATATTATAGTTTGTTACCGGATGATTTTAATAGTTACCTACTTACCTATAGGCTATTATAATTCAGAGTCTCAGCCACTCTTCTATGGTAAAATATGCAATTGAGCCTTTTAGCAAAATATACAATATTATACCTACTACATGTCTACATAGGTATTCAAACATTTTCATTCCATCGCTAGTTCCTGGGTTTACGGCTCCCTAATTATTATGATAAACTGAGACAATACGGATACAATATTATAGCCAATATGGGTGATAATAACAGTGACTTTAGTACTAGAATTAAAACTTCTAATAGTCGGGTAATGTGTTTCATTATCGTTTCCATAATCGCTTTAATGATTATAATTTATAAATAATATTTATACCAATGATACATGACCTACATTAATCCTTTGATCCTTTGATGCTTTGATCCGGCTCCCTTCGACAACTCTCTGGGAGCCGTTATATAATATATATGCACAGTTTGAATACCTCTGTAATACTAGATGGAACGTTGAAATATATATGGAGTATGAATAAGTTCGTGAACACAGTATACACTAAAACAATAGGCAAGTACTAAAAAATGTCAAATTTTCTGTCTGGAAAAAATGGGTTTTCACAATTTCACTTAAACTAATCCAAACAATTCATGATATACACTCAATTATACAGACTAACTTGCGCAACTAATAGTAAATATAATAGTCAAATTTTAGGAGTTAATTTGTATTTATTACTGGGTGATCTGTGGTCAATACTTAAGATAAAAATGTAAAGAAAGTAGGTAGGTACCACATGTATGTATTGTTATAACATATTAATATTTAGGTATAATAAGGTACTAATTCGGTACCTATATATGATTGATACTTTTCTGTTCTCTTATTTTAATTTCAAGAACGTTTCTATATTAATATTCGGTATAATAACATAATATATTATTTAAGACTTTTGTTTATAACTAACATGGTAGGTAATAGTAAATTGCGAATTGATTAATACGCAGTAAGTATACCTATATATTGGTTATATACCTATTTATATCTAGATAAAACATCAAATTGTCAACATGACGAAATATTTTACATTGAGATTAATAATTGAAAAGATAGTTTCAGTTTTTTTTTAATTTTTTTTACTAAAATAATTGGTATTATTCAATAGAGACATTGGATTTGACAAAAACTATAAAATCTATTTTGTTAAAAATGAATATTCCATAAATTATTTTGGCATTTAATCATTTTTCGATAGCTATAATGATTATTACTATTAATTAATAATTTCTTATATACTCTGTAGGCAGTGGTGGCGTAAATAGCTGTATTTTATGAGGCTACTTCCTCATGCAAAAGTGGGGGTAGATATCCCAATGACTCCAGTCTCCAAGACCTAAACGTCCGGACTAGTTTTTAATTTATGCTCGCAAAGTCACATACGACCTGGGTATAAAATGTGTGAAAATAAGTATTGGAATTATAAACAAAACACGCTATAGGTAGCATGTAGTGTATAAGTTATCTATTCACACTGTACTACTGTAGTACCTACGACAGACGCTGATGAGTATACATTTTTATAATACTATAGCGTATGTCTCGTGTAGTGTAGCCGGTAATGCACAGTTAGTCGTTGATTTAGATTGCCTCCTAACACTATTGTATCATTATACTTAATATTATATATTATCCCATCTTATTATTATTTAGCTTTAGCTTCTATATATCTGTGTACTTCAACAATAAATTACCTAATATGTATATTTTGTTTTATATATATATTTTAAATGTTAACATTTTTTCTTGGTATTATACCTATATTTTTTTATTTATTTATTTTTTTTTAAGATGACCCGCGGCAACATAGGTCATTGGGTGGRGATGGAACTGTGAGTTTTTGTATTGGATATGTTTGGTACACGTGTGTGTGTTGTGGCAGAATTTCTAGTGGGGCAMCCGTAGGTTTCTGCCATGCCCCGGGTGGGGGATGGCGGCACTTGTTCTCCGGACACCGTGACTTGCCCGAAGAAAAATGCCGCCCAGTGGCCGAAAATCGAACCGGCGACGGCTTGCGCCGCAACCGACGCCTTAGACCGCTCGGCCACCTCGTCCCCCACCTATATTTTGTAGTATATTATAATTTGCAAAATTCTTATAATTTATATTTTGAATGCCAATGAAAACCAATGACCCAACTATAGTGTAGTATCTACCCAAAAAAAACTGAGACCCAATTACTGTAGTACCTGAAAAAAACCTGGACCCAACTAGTATAGCTATTTTAGTTCGGGACCCACCTTGGATGAAGCCATAAATTCTGGTAAATTGTATTATTAAGGTACCTAGGCAGGTAACGCGACTAAAAATGTGTATACCTATTGTATACGTCATACGATATAAGTATAACTTATACGTCGTAAAGGTATCTAACTATATAGATATCTATAAATAGGTTAGACACTTATGACCTATAGTCTATACTCTATGTCCTATAATAGACATATAATACAACGTGTTAAATAAACAAAATTATTATATAATTTGATTATGATGTACCTATCATATTGTCATAAATCTAAAATCATAATATGATGTATTAATACATAATAGTATATACCTATACCCCTATATTAATTATTAATTGATTATTATTTTATATAGGTAGGTAGGTACCTGATTTATACCAATAGCATTAACCATATACCTATAGGTCTCATTCTAATTATACTCAAAACAACATGTCAAACTACACTCACACAGCTACACAAGTACTTGGCATTGACATATATTTATTTACAAATATGGATGTATCTACCTAAATGTCTATTAAAGTACTAATTCTATAGGCTCTAGCGACTAAAAGACAATAGGTAAGTTTAATATTGAAATTTCACCATAAGCATAAGGTAGCTTTTTTTAACTTGATATACTTAACCTATACTTTTTAAAAATAAATCGTCTCATAATTCGGGATTCAAAAATTGTAGGATAGGTACCTATAATAAACAAGTTCAACAGGTTTCAAGTAAAAGTGCAATAGCTGGTAATAGTAATATAAAAATAACATTAATGATAATAAATATGGGTGAAAACGAAATTAAAAAGATGCATCGACCTTGACCAAATAAAAATTCAGCGCTAACAACGAATCATGCGATTTTGTTTACAGTAGGCAGTACGAACTATGAGTAGAGACGTAGAGTCCTTTTAATAATTTAATATAATAGTAGGTAGGTATATACATGAGCGGATAGGCCATTTTTGGCCTACCGGGAAATTATTAAAAGGGGCCCCATGGCCCACATGAAACAAAAAATAAGCTCTTAGGTTAGGTGAATTATTAGAGCTACCATATCAAAAGAAAACAATGTACAACAAAACATATTTTTAAAATCATTTATTATCATTTATCATTTTTTAATTTTTTTAATAATAACATTTTACCAAATACAGGGCTCCTATAGCTCCTAATTTATTAATGATTTCTTCAGAATCAATTTTGTTCAGAATATCTTTTAGATTATTTTCAGAATATTTGTGAGTTATTACTTATTGCCCACCTTAACAGTCCCAACTCACAACGGTGACCACTACCTGCCGCCAACCGGTAATCGACGTGATAGTTGTAGTTGATGGCAGAGTGGCGGCTGCGGGCCGATAGGCGATAAGAAATCTCTTGTAAAATACCACAGGGCACAGAATAGAATAGATTTTTAGATATAAGATTATAATAATATAATATTTGAAATGTCTATTGTAATTGTATAATATTAATGAGTCATTGCGTTAACCATTGCTGAAATACGAAGTGGGGGCCCACTTTGAATCAATGAATACTCGGGAAATGCCTATCCACCCATCCCATGGGTATATAGACATACACCATACACTACAAGTCATATATATGTACCCTCTCAATAGCCAATAGGTACTCATATAGTACAAGCCACAAGCACATATTATTATGTTGTCAAAGTCATAAACTTATCCAATTATAGTACCTATTATATTATTATACCAATATCACAGCAATTATATAATAGGTATATTTGTAATTGTATTATTTTATTCGTTTATTTCCGAGTATAATATTATGACCATTCAATATTTCAATAGTGGATAGATACATAGTATATCCCTTATACAGGTAATACATTGCAGTTTGGCAGTTAGCCATTATAACTTATAATAAGTATTATTAATTATTAGTTTATTACCTATGGGCTTCGGCTATAAATTATAATTCATGTCTCACATAGTCGCATGACCTTATTTTGATTATTAATAGAAATAAGAAATTATTGTTATATAACAAGTAGGTAACAACAATTTCCAAAGATATCTACGTGGCTATGTGTAGGTAGATACCAGTGTTTTAGATTCTGAGTGGAGGCGTGGAGCGATGAAGGTATCGATTTTACAATGATATGTGCTTTTTTTTAATTTTTTCTTTTGTGCCTGTCATCGTTGGGCAGTAAAACTGCTTCGATTTTCTTCAACAGTACCTTGTTCGATTGGAAAGTGAATCGGTAGTTGGTGCTTCAGTTGGTCAATAGTTTTCAAAAGCGCCGCGAAAGACGACATAAAAATTAAGGAAAAACAAGAATTTTCACGAAAAATCGATTTTGGTTTTTGGTATAACTCTAAAAAAAATAACCGTAGATACATAAAATGTCCACTGAATGTTTATATTATCATTTTATATACACAATACAATTTTCACATACTCAGTTTCCAGTTTTTTAGTTTTTTTTTTCCGTAAATTTCAATACAACTTTATTCGTTGGGTCAAAAAGTTTTAAAATTGAATACAAGGCCCCTGATATAAATTGCTACAATGACGGTTAAAAAATATTAAAAATACATAGACAATTTTTTTTTTTAAAGCATTTAAGCATTTTTCTTCTTAAATATAAGATTTTAAAATATAATACAAGATTCCTTATTAATATTAAGTTTGTCTACCTTATTACCTTAAGTCAATTTCTCATGTAGTGATTTACTTATTTTTTTGTAAATCAATAACTAATAACCGTAAATACTTGAAATTTATGTCAAATGTTTATTTTATCAATTCCTTTGACAACATGTATCAAATTTAAAATTTAACTATTATTTTGTCTAGTTAAAAATATATAAAATGTTCAACTTTATAGCTAAGGGTTGAAAATTTAATACAAGGCTCCTAAGTCCTACTATATTGTTACAATGACATTTAAAAAATATTAAAATCCTTAGTCACGGTTCTTTTTATAAGCATTTAATGATTTAAAGTTCAAATCTTGACAAAATACTGAAAAATCAAGAAAATTTTCAAACTATTTTGTTAGAAATTCATAAACATTTTGATTTTTACATCTAAATATCAATAGCTATTTGTTGGGTAAAAAGCGTGAAAATTTAATACAAGGCTCCCGATATATTGTTACAATACTACAATAGCAGTTGAAAAATATTAAAAATACATAGGTACAATTTTTTTTTATAAGCATTTCAAGTTAATTTTTTACAAAATGTATCAAATTTAATAATTATTTTGTAGTTAAAAACGTATAAAATGTTCAACTATTATAGCTTAGGATTGAAAATTTAAAACAAGGTTCCACATAAATAGGCAATAATATCACCAAATATAGGTACCTACTAAGTAATATCATTAATATCATAGGCTGACTGGCCGTCTTCGCTCAGAATCATTTTTCTTACACAATAATATTATATCATTGAATTCAAATTTTACGTATATCATCCATTACCATGAACAACTAGCAGGGCCGTATTTACACTTTTTGCGCCTTGTGTCAACAATGTTAGGTATTTATATATAATATACACTGTCCAGTGCCCACCGGTGCCTACCCCCCCCCCAGGCGTGTCAATAATTGGGCACCGGGAAAAATTTCCCCGTTGCCCTCCCTCAAATACGGCCCTGTCCACTTGTAATCTACTGTACAGCAGAGCTACACCCACTTGCTCACCTTTTTTAACAATGCCAATGTTAGCAGAAATTATGATGATTGCTGATTTGGAACTGTCAAGAGATGTGAAGAGAACTTAACAATTAAAGTATAACTATAGACAATAATGAAATTGCTCGTTTTATGTAGGAATCGATATTATTTGTTAGTCATTTTTGATAATGCCTAATAAATGTGAATGTTGACTAGGCGTTATGATCAAGGGCTCTTTATCAGCAATGTGATGATAAAACTATAAAAAAGTACCTAACTAGGTACTTTTTATAAAAATTATAATAAATGTACCTACTTACCTAATCAATATTAATAAATATTTTAATTATTATTGTTAGTGCAACCGGAAACCTGCTGTTGTCAGGTGTCTGAATTGAAATCCGATTTCCGCCATCACTCATCAGTACATTTGTCATAATATTATGTAACAGGTTTAATGGATGTACCTATTAATATTATTAGAAAATAATTAGTCAGTTAGAATGTTAGATAACCCTACTGGCATCTCTCATGCCTCCAAATAGTTACCAGAAAATGTACCATTTCCAAAGGCCAAACTGGAAACAATAGCAGATAGAGCATTAGAACTCCTCATATTTTGTACCTACCACCCAACTTCTACTTGTGAAGAACCTACTACAGTTGTACTTAGTTATATACTTATATACTATTAAACAATAATAAACAATGCAAGGCAAGTGTGAAGTGAGTTATACTACTTCCACAAGGGGTAATTTTTTAGCTTGTCCATGATTCAACCATCAAAAAAGTTGTTTCGAGTATAATGTATACATTTTATCACTAAAATCTATTGTACCAATTTTGTTTTATAATAACCATGTGTACCATGTATGGTAAATATTGTATTAAATTCTGAGCAAAAAAAAAAAAATGCTACCCAATTTGGAGTCACGGGAGCTCTATGTGAGTTGCGAAAAATAAATTATAACGAAAATGGATTGCGAGTCTTATAAAGTCGAAAATCACTGTAATAGTTCATTATATGTCCTATGACTCAACATTTTATACATTTTAAACATTTTATTTTATGAATTTTTGATATATTATCAATACATAACATATTTTAGCACATTCTTCAAAAGCAATAAGCATAATAATTGACTATAGATGTTAACAATTACAAATATGAACATATTATTTAAAGAATACACAAATAGAATTACAATGTATAAATATAATTATAAAATGTTATATCAAGTTGTATAAAAAAAAATTCAAAGTTATAACAAAAATATAATTTATTTTAAAAATAATAATTAAGCTCAATATATCAACCAAAATCATTAAAACCGTACATTTTGCTGTCGTTTTTTCCTCCTCTCCAATTTCTTTTGTTTTTTCTCATTTATTTCTGGTGAGTTATCTTCTGGTGCTTTTTGCATAAAATAGGGTCCTAAAAAGTTTTTCCATAATATCCAGAATGCTTGACCAGGTGCCTTTAAAATGTAATTCATGAAGTAATATCTACATAATCATACAAAACTATTTTTTTCAACTTACTAGGAGCCATAGAAACCAAAAGTAATTAGAAATAAGTGATAATAATTGACAACCTGATGTTAATATAATCAAGTCTTTTGTATACCTAAAATAAAAATACAATATAGATTAAAAAATATATATGCAAATAGGAAAAATCCATGATAATTTAATTATAACAATAATACTATATAATTACTCGGCTAAACCACCTTCCATGTTGAGATCTGTACCTGCATCAAGTAATTGACCATTTTCAGTAAATTTAGCAACTGACATGTATGCCATAAATTTATAGCTACCACCATGTGATGCAATAACAAGAGTATATAGAAACTGTAAAAAGAAAATTATTTATTGACAAAATTGTTACAAAGGTAATACAAAATATTTCAATGCTAATGAAATACTTAATATAATTATTATAATATGCATTAATTCAAAACTAATTAAATGTTGTACAATAATATTATAATCTACAATCAATTCAAGCTGTAGGAACTTAATTAGAGTAGAGAAAACAGGTCACAGAAACTATAGACTGGTAAAATTGTTGTAGCTATTCGGCACTACTTATTCCCAAATAGAAAGATATTTAGGACTTAAAGCAACACAAAATATCATATTATCAAACACTAATTGTTTCTGAGTTTCAAATACTATTAAGATAATATAAAAAATAAAAAATAGAATAATTCAGTTTAAATTAAAATTATACATAACACTATGTCAATGTCATACTAAACTGCAACCAAGAGAATAGAAATATTTAATTTCCTTTATGTTCATATAATTAATTATATTTAAAAAAATGTATAATTGTTAATTATTTTCATAAAGTAAGTTGCAGCTAGAAATCATTCTATATTATACAGCTGGATGTTTTTGAAAGTAATATTCATTAGTAAGTATTACTTTTTTTTTAATACTAAAATATAATTTTATATAATTAAATACAAAATACAATGATTAAAAACAATTAAAAGAATCCCTTCTCATCACAATACTTAATATATAACATAACATTATTTTTCTTCATTCAAAATTATAAAACCCTAACTATTCCATTTACCTACTAGGTATATTTTTAATGTTTACCTACACAAAATCTTTGACCTCGTAGAAAAGCAGATTATTACTTTTATTTCATTAAATCATTGACTGTAAATAATAATATTTTACTTACAATGTTTGTAAGAGAAAAAACATTTCCAATAGCCAAATGAACTATTATGTATACAGCGCTAACGGCTCCAATCATATTTCTATAAAACTTCAATGTGGCCTCATTCTCCTCAAGTATTTGTTTTTGGCCTTTAGTACCAGTTTTACCTTTTTGGGGCTGTTAGAAACAAATCAAATTTACAACCCATTATTCCTGTTAACTATTAAATACAAGTATTTACTATTCATATATTTACATACCGCCATTACTCGAAGTCTTTCGATTAATTCCTAATAAAACACAATTGTCTCTATGTAAGTAGTCGCAAACTTTATTTTTTGGATTGAAAAACTAGACGCTTCTATTACTTATTAGTTTAACTTTTCCTTTCTAATTTCTATTTCGAATTTTAATTTGTTAGTTGACACTTGATAACAGTCAAAATCGTTATCAATGACGTGATAACTCAACCGGTTCTACACCCGCTCGTGACGCGTGTAGACACGCGTCTGTCGTGGACTCGTGGTCACGGTCTGTCACACACTCACACAGTTGACGGAAAAGCGTTACCAACTTTTAGATCACTGTATATTATGGTAGTCCGTGATATGATCTAAGTACCAACCACGATTTAAGATATACCTAAAATATCTTAAATCCTGGTACCAACAAACAACTGCGAGACACGAATACCGGAATACGTCAAAATATATTGTCAACATTAATACGAAATTTCACAAATATAAAAATGTAATGCATTCGTGTATGTGTTACTCTATTTTTTTAGGTACCTATACGACTATTATACGAGTAAATAGTATATTATTCATATGTGCACACATGGGGTGGTCAGAAATTAGGATAGGCTGTAGGAACATAAGTATATAACATGTAATTCTATAAATTAAACCAAAACGTATAATATGTCTATATTAAGTAGGTACCTAGATAGTACCTAGGTATGCACCTATTATTTATAATATTATTCTACGAACGGGAACTGGAAAAATGACGATGTATTTTATACTTTTCTAGTTCGAAACTAAAATATGCGTCTACGCCCTACGACACTTGGATAGCACATTTTTCGTGACATTAAATATTTATTTTAGGTCTTAATACCAGGGGTGGATTTAGGTATGTGGTGGCCCCTGGGCGGAATATACTTTGGGGGCCCCTTATAAATAAACAAGGAAATATATTTTTTTACTTATTGAATAATATTTATTATTATGTTTAGTAGTAGTAAGTAACACAATTAACTACTATTTAATAATA
>WHPZ01587155.1:0-38447 GCA_016617965.1 Macrosiphum rosae | reverse complement strand
GATATAAATAAATTATTTATAATAATCTTGTATTTTGATTTATGGAAAATTGAATGGATTAGCAATGTTATCAGTAAATTAAAAAGTATAATATTACACCTATTATGGAGGTCACAAAACAACTCTATTATTTATTTAAATTCAAAATATGAAAATATCGATAAATATTAATATTAATATTTTTGATAGGTACTTGATAACATATATATATTGGATACAACTATTGAATAAAATTAATCATGTAAATTAACCAACTATTAGTAATCATTTTTTGTTCTCACTTTGTGTGAATAATAAGGCATAACATAGAATCATGGAGTATTAGGATCTAAACAAATTCAGTTTTGCCTACTATAGAAAATAAAAATAAAAATACACTACCAGCCCGTATTGAAGGGTACTCGACATAGCCGGTCATCGTATACTATAACACACAGATATTATGTACCGTATAATTACATCCACTTTTGTCGAATAAAGAAGCTGTATAAAAAAAACCAACTGCAGAGTGTACAGTATAATATTTTAGAGAGCTTTTTCTTTTTTTTTTAGTTTCATCCATCCAAATTTTCGACTCGCCCCAAAGTCTCAAGTGCCACAGTATAAAAAAAATGTCTGCGTTTTACGATTTCCCTGTGCAAAGGGATAATATTATGTAATACGCAGTATATACGTGTAGGACGTTAAATTCGAGTAAAGGCTCGGCTTGAGATGTCGTTTGTACAGCGTCAGCGGTCGAGTGTACGAATAAATGAGAAACAGCCAGCGGAAAACACGTAGTCTGAGATGAAAAATTACATATGGCCAAGTATCTAAGTACGTATGCGTATACCCATTTTCCATAATTTTTTTTTTTTGTTTTTCCCAGATATATTTTGAAAAGTACTGGGAATTCACTTTTTACCACCAATTCCCCCTCCCCCTAATGTATCAACTAAATCCAATTTTTTACCAGAAACCACTCTCAAAGTTATAAGTATAATGACCATATATTATCCAATAGATACTTAGAATTGTTATACCATTTAAAGTAACTAATAAACTACTGATTCTAATTTCAGTTTAGATTCAAAAAATTAAAAATTAAGCTGTTTAACAATTGACAGATAAATAGTGATTTTAATTAATTTGAACAAATATTGGTATCTCAATACGACACTCGTTGTCTTCTTAATTGGAAGACAAATCTAATTGTTTAAAAATATGGTCCCTAATAAGTAATAAGTATATACTTAAAAATGTCGAAAATCAGAATTTGAATTAATTAGTTATTAAAAGAAATCATGGTGAGCATGCTTTGCGATTACCTGCAGTACCTATTCCCATATGCCATAACCCATGATATAAATAATGATTCAAGTTTGCTCAACCCCTTTTTTCTTCAATAACCTAGTTTTTCAGTATCTGATTTTTAGACTATTAAATATACATAATGTCCATAATGTTTTCAAATTCTTGAGATGTCTTGTACTATTTAAGGAGTTTCCTGTGGAGATGTAAACTTTTGTTTTTGTTTTTCAAACGAGATCCCACATCAATTTTGAACGGTAAGTTATTCAGTGGACTAGAATTAGAATTCGTACTATAGTTGTTTTAGAGTTATTTAATTTTGTGTTCTAAAGATAAAAAGCCATGGTAACGGGTATGTGGTATAATGATGTGTAAATGACAATTATCATTCGTTTTAGGTATCAATATTCGATCATACAATATCATGTCATAGAGAACATAATATATAATGCCATTTACCAGCCAACGCAATAATAAAAAAAGAGCATACTCTATTCATATGCATATTATAATATTATAGGTACGACTGTACGAGTATAATATTTACAACTACCTTCCTATTCCTGTCATATAACGCGTCCTATAGGCGGCTGATTGGAATTAAATAGTAATTATTATTCATAAAATAATGCGGCGGTTTTTCGTTTTATTATTATTTTTTTTTTCTTAAGGTTTCGGAACATCGTAACTTCTGGTTCCGTTTTCAACAACATGTCATCTGTCTACTTAAACAAACCACGTTGTTTGTTAGTTTTATTATTACGATATTTCCAACATATTATATAAATAAGACGTCTCGTAACGAATCGTATCAAAATATTCGTTTATATTTACACGCATACATATATTATTTTTTTTTTTTATTCACGAATATAATGATTCCTGTCGACACGTCCGGTGAGTGTACGGATGCTATGTATGTACAGGTGGTGCTTGCATATTATAAGGGTACAAAACGATTTGAATAACAATAAATTAACAACGATTTACCTGCATTTCTAGAATATAATAATGTTATGTTTGTTTTATTTATTAACACAACAGTCTTACAGTCATACTAACAGTCGGACTCGAACACTCGTAGTTTTTTTTGGGGGGGAGGGGGTGGAAAATAGAGAGAAATCTATCCTTAAATGTAGCGTTTAAAAATTATTTCGTAAAGATTTATGGAACTTAATAATAGGTAGGTATTCGTTAACTGTCGCGGTCGCAATGATATATAGAGCTAAACCAAACCATATTGTGAATACGTAAAAAATTACCTAAACATAAAATTAAAAGATATTGAAAACTAACTAGCTCGACTTGACGAATATAATATACGAATAATCGCATCGATTATGAATGAAGCAATCTCAATAAAAGACCAATACACACAATGTATAATATTATAATATTACGAGATTAAGCTATCAAATTAGCCGAGTGAAATTGGCCATTCGGATTTCATTCGTGACAAAGATGTTTTTTTTTTTTATTTTCTATACGATTTTCTATACGACTATACGATTAAATTATAATAATAATATATTAATGCGGTGTTTGCTTATTTTTCGACAGACATTGAAAGCGTCGCGTCGTTAGTTTTAATAAAATAATAAACTCACAATTAGGATATTTGCCAAAAAAAAAAAAAAAAATAAATAAATATGCCCTCATGCTGTGACAGAGGTGTTCCGTTCTGGTTAATTTATCGCCTAATGTGTTTGACTTCTTTTGCAAAAATTATAATAATGTGATGGGTATTTCCCACTTTAAAATATAATACCAGTATATTACGTGCGATATCGCATACACGCTACATCGGAAATAAATAACGACGAATTGCGGCGTTTAAAATATAATAATATGAGTTTTCAACCGGCCGAACGTCAAAACGATATGACAAATTAGACTTATATAATATGTACGGCTGCACGCATGGACACGGAAAACAGCTATACAGCAGTATATTATATTATTATTATAACGAATTACACCAAGAAATATACGTCATATGACGCATCGAGAAATATAATATAGATCTCTGTTAAGTACAGGTCTGTCCGCGGGATTAATTTTTACACATATTATTACACTGGGTGATTCACCAAGCGTATATTGTTCACCCCATTTTTTTGTTCTCCAACAATGCAGTCATTGGAAACCAGATTTCTGGAGTTTTTAAATATAATATTTAACTGTACGTCAAATTTAAGTCCGATTTTCAAATTGTCAGTCTTTTGAACTATAGGTACTTAAAGAGTGTCCTGCGAAGATACAAACGTGTGTTTTTCAAATAAAAACCCACCTTTTCTATGTAGTCTTCCAATATATAAGTTTATTTAGCGATAATAATTTTTACGACAATTTCCTGCCTGGAGCCTGTCAGTCGGCTCGGTAAAAATGCTTCAATATTCAACTTCAATCATTTTTCGCTTATGTAAGTAAATCTAGCTTCAAATAATTAAGTTGATCAAAAAGTCCGAACATGAGGTACCTCATAAGTTTTATTAATGGAATTATGAATTATAATAATTAACGATAAATCTACTTTACAATTTTGCGATCGTTCGAAGTAATAATTAGGACCTCAATTTTGTAGTTAAAAATTCACAACATCTGTAATAGTTTTGGAAATAATTGTATACATTTTTTATAAGCTATTGAATTTCATATTTCTTTGACATAATAAATTGGTTATTCACACGGAAAATAACCACGATTTCTTATCAAACGATTTTAGTGTTCTTGTTGTAATTAAAAAAGTATTCGTGAGGTGACTTGACATTATTATGGTTTTGGGGGTCCTTTAGATGTGGAGTGTCCTTGTGCATCACACAACTTGCACTGAGTTGCACACATAATTGTTGTTGCACTGTCTGCAGACGAAAAAAAATAATATAGCCAAGCTCGCAAGTTAGTTACCTACCGGTAACTCACCGGTCGAATTAATGAATATATTTTTATACCTGTAAGATGTAACTTATTTCGGGAAGCAAGCCGAAATACTGTACCACAGTAAGTCGATACGTGTATTAATTTTTAACGGGGATGGCCGCTAATGCATATACCCTTTTTGACCTATGTACATCGCGCCCATCCGACCGACGACCCTCCGTTGTAGTGAGGCGGCGGCGGCAACGGATCAGAGGCTCGTCTACGTAAAATGACGTCTTAATTGCTATCGGTATACACATTATATGATAATATGATATATTTTATTATAATGTATACGAGTGGCATTAACAAGCCGAAGACACGGCCGACGTCGTAAAATTAATATCGTATTATATAATATTTTATTATCATTAATAGCCGAACATAGTCCGGACGATGCGTCACACTATATATTATTATAATAATATACCTACCATAACGCCCACATAAAATTAAAATTAAAATCCGACCGTTTTCCAGAATCTCACGATAATGTTATATCGTGTCGAACACATTTACATACTGTGTCGACCGGGCTGGGAACGAACCGTCTAGTCAGTATACCAGATATACCGACGTATACTGCGGTAGCTATTTCACCTCGACGACTGCAAAACGACAGAACAATTGGCCTTTAGATCGGATCCCGAGGACCGATTGACGTATAATGTGATATTGTAAGTTTGTCACCTGCAGGTACTGGAACTTTTGGTTTGCTCAGTTCAATTGAGCGTGTAAACCCACATAATTATATAGTTGTAGGTACGAGCTATTGTATTTCACGATGTAGCTTAAAATCTTTTAATAAATAGAATAATAGCAATTCTTTGGTATAAATGTCATAGGTTAAAAATTGACATTTTTGGCTAATAGTATAATTACTATAATTAGAATCAAACATTTTTAAATTTTTATATTTTTTTGGTACAGATCATGACTTACATGATCTGTACCAAAAAAATATAAGTCAATACTATAACTCACTAACAGTGAAATTTTTTTTGGGTTTAAACATTTTAATATTTAAGTCACATTATATTATATACAAAATATGTACCTATGTCTAGTTAAGATCTGACAGAAATAGTTTTAAAATGGTCTTACTATCTTAAGCTAAGTTTATTAAATCAAACTAATTATCTACCAAGACATTATTATCAACGATTTTGAATGATTCTACAATGTTTTCTTTTATCTTCCTGAAAACTAGGTATTTTTAGCTTACACCAAAGAATTATTAATAATAGTTAAGGAGACATTATACTACATATAATATTGCAGTCACGCGGTCAGTCATTCTGGTGGTAGGTGCCTATAATAACATTGAGAATCGCAAGTGCCAGCAGCAGTGATGTGGTTTATTCAATAATCGGAAACCTAGAACACTATATTATTATATTAGGTGGTAATTATTAACAATTACGATTATATAACAGAAGAATCGCAACGACTCGCAAATAATAATTATGATGTGTGACCTTGCGAGTAATGAGTATTACCGCTATTACGTCTTAGACATAGCGCATAATATAATAATAATACGTATCCACAATATAACCCTTATGTAATACAATAATGTCTATCGTGTGTTTTTATTAATATAATTTTATGCGATTCGCGAGTGAGTGGCGCGAGCGTTTTTCGCGCCCAGCAAATTTGTCTCTATATAATAATACATATTGTATTAATTATATCGGACTTCCATCTCATTATCTGATCTCGACTAGTCTTCAGACAGGTTATACTATACACACACACGCGTATAAACGCTAGACGCGTTATATATATATATATATTATGTACAGGTGTATTATATATACCACTATTACCATTAAAATTCGTTTGACTGTACTCATAACATGCAGTTTAGCATACGCGTTATGCGATTAAGATCGGCCGAGTCTTGTTATTAAATCACGGCCGAGAGATCGTACGGAGATCGCAGGTAGGTTAATATAATATTATGATTTCCCATTATAACGCGTGAGATATCATATTATTTATATAGGTAAATTATACGCGAATATAATATAGGAGGCGTCTGCGTTTCGCGGACTAGACGACGAAGAGCAATAACAAATCATATTATGGGTAACGTAGAAAACCGTTTTGTTCGCTTCGAAAACGTGAACGGTTTTTTTCTTCACTTTTTACATTCATCCGATAGTGCAGACTTCAGCACTGATGTGTTACAACCACGTCGATATCGAAAAGTCGTGTAATAATTATCTTTTTATCGCAGTGCGCTTCAATAACTATGATATTATGATGTCATGTTGTACGTATAACATTTAACAGTTTTGATACAGCCGCAAGTCAACACGTACACATAGGTAGATATTATATATTAGATCGGTGGACTTCAACCGGTGGGTCGCGACCCAATTATGCATCTCGACAGTTCTTCTTTAGTAAAAAAAAAAAAAAAAAAATACTATAGAAGTATAAATAATTATGAATTCGAATATAAGTTATGTATGGGTTGAACTACCGTTTACAGAAGATATAATGACAGTTGAAATGTCTACTGACATAGAAAAATCAATTTATTGAGCTGGCTTGTGATCCCAAACTTAAAGAAATGTTTATTGAAACTTCTTTGGAAATGTTTTTGGCACGCACCTATATGCACGGGAAAATACGCAAAACCAGCAGCTTTAAAGCATGACTGACTTTATTATAGATTCTAATCAAATAATATGTCGTATTACATGGCATTATCAATGTTATTTTGATACAAAAATAAATTATTGTGTTACATTGTAATAATATTGGAATACATAATTTTAGAAATATTTGAAAATTATAATATGCAATTTTACTTGTCGCTGGTGTGCCATTCAATAACATAAAATGTGCAGCAAAAGGCACGCATACCTCAGGTTGGCCACCCCTGAGCTAAAGCCTTTATCCCTTTCATGACCGACTGAGGAATTAGGTTGTGAACATTTGTTTACTAAAAAAGTGGGTCGTGAGTTAAAAAGGTCGAATACCACTGCTGCATTAGTGCGTGCAATTAACCACCAAGCGCGAAATAATTTACCCGTCATCAAAATAATGGTACATATTATATTTTGTTAGATACATGACATTATTAAATTGTTTCGTAAGCTTAGCCACTGTAATAAATTGCTCGCATACACGTTTTATGGCATACACTAAATGAATAAATCTATTTCACGTTTCAGGTGTAATGCGTATCGCAACATATAATACATACCTATATTATTAGGATGGTATAAATTGGCTCCCTGTGAATTCGTAAAGGTATGTACTATATGTTTATGTTTGATATCGATAGCTGAACAATATCTTCTATATATATGGCTGTCAGTGTTGTAAAAAATACTTTTTAAAAGTATTTAAGTAATTACTCAAATACTCTTAAAATAAAGTATTTAAAATACCACCCAAATACTATAAATAGTTAAGATAACAATTGTCTTGGTAAATAGGTAGCCAGTAGGTACTAATAATTACCTAGTAATAATATTTTCGTATAGTTAAATAATTATTAAGTATAAACTACAAAGTATAATAGCCGATAAGCAGAAGCTTTTTGCATATTATATATTTTGTTATTGGCTTAAGCTAATTATAGTGATATCGTCAACAGATTATGTATCTTTTCAATCTTCGTCGACAATAAACTGCCTCCTGGAGAAAAAAACATTTAATCGACAAAAACCGATAGGTACCAAATTGTCTGTATGTGTTTTTATTTAATAAGAATAATTATAAGTAGAAAAAAATTAAGAATTAAAAGAATAAAAAATAAGTATTCAATAAAATAGTATTCAATAGTAAAAAAAAGTATTTCAAATACCATTCAAATACTTCAGAGTAAAAAGTATTCAATACGGAAAAAAGTATTTGAATTTTGAATACTTTTAATCAAATATTTTACAACACTGATGGCTGTACCTATATAGGTACGTTGTCATATCATCTAGGCTCGGAAAATGTTGCATAATATCTATTTGGGAAAAATCTTGTAAATCATTCATAGTATATTAATATATTATGAATTATGATATTATAATGTCTACATGCTTGAAACTATATTATCTACTTAGGAATTAGAATCAAGTATAATACCGGCAAAATTTATTTTGAGTTTCGTTCTTTACATAACTAGGTCCCATGGGATTTTAAGAGATCCTGAATATAATAGATTTTAAAGGGTAATTTTAATGTAAGTGCATACTTTCTTATATTATAATATTATAAGACGTAAATGGATTATGGCCTGCATATTGGAAATACTGCAGTGCTCATTTTAAGCAAAAAAATATTGTAAACACAGACAATTTACTGTTCTACCCAACATCTGCAGTTTAATTGGTTTTGGTTTTATCAAACTCGTTAGGATCTACTATAATAATGACAAATCATTTTAGCCTTTAGCTTATTACATATAATATTAAAGGAAAACTTTATTTTGTATGTCAAGTGCATACTGCGCAAATTAAATGAATATATAATATGCATTTATATTTTATATTCATACATTTTGTGTCATCTCAACTGCTGAACCACGTACCTATAAACTATGAGGTATATATATTATTCATATTATAAAATGTCATCATAAAATATAACGTCATACAACAATAATAATATATGCATATATATGGTTTCACTCGATAGAAGAATTATATTATATAGGTCACCGTACTATAAAACATTTTTATTGTTTACGATCTATGAATGATTTATTTTTAATCCCGAACAAACATAATATTATATGTGTTATTTATTATATTTGCGTGTGGATGTTTCTTTACGTTTATGATATAATACTGTACTTTTGAATTTGATGGTTTCGATAAATAAAAAAAAACTTGCAGTAAACATTACTGTAATGTGTACGATTTCGCCAAACACGAAGTGTATACATTATAGCCCACAATAATATAAGATAGGTACATATACTTAATTCAACGATGGACGAAAAACAATAATAAAAATAAATTGCGACCGATGATCGACGCGAAATTATTTCTTTAGTGATATGTGTTATAAATACCGAATAAGCTGCAGATTACGAGCGCCAATAAAGCTCCGAACGTTTAAAACGCTGTTCAATTATTCGTCGACACCATTGTCGTCATTGCCTGTCATCCTTTGCGCACGTGTTTCAGACCACTCACATGACAATTCTAAACAATATACTTAAAGCTAGATAAAAGCCCGAACGATAGAACCGTCTTTTGAATAATTAATATAATAATAATAGAAATAATAATAATTAATGTACTCGATCGAAGGCGATATTTTGAGTATTTTTTTTAATTTTTTAATTTTTTTTTATTCGAGAGTTTTCTCATTACCAGCTATTATTGATAGTGACGGAACCGTGACATTATATATATTTATTTGTATACCGAGCGCATAATATTGTGATGCACAAGAGTAGTACATATTATTGAAAACACGTTTATTGCAGAAAATAGTCGATAATCTAAAACCTATAAACGGTGTATATACGAGTACCTTATATCAACAATAATTAGGAATGAGTGAAAGTCATCTAGATCTTTTGAATAATTAATGTAATGCGCTCGATTGAAACAATTTGGATTCAAATAGGTGGATACGATATGAGTATTTATTTATATTTATTCATACAAGAACGATGAGTTTTCTCATTACCAGCGTTTATTGATAATGATGGACCAATGCCATTATATATATATGTATTTTTATATCGAACACATAACATTGTGATTTGTGATGCACACGAGTAGAACATATTGAAAACCTGTCTATTGCAGAAAATAGTCGATAATCTAAAACCTATATAACAACGTCGGTATATACAAGAATATATCAACAATAATTAGGTATATATAGGACCTCATTTACTGCGTTTTTGCACATTCAAGTTCCATATAAGCTTTACATAGCATTACTGGCAATTTCAAGTTTATCATTTTTATAATTCATATTTGTGATATACCTATGTTCAATCTTAATAATATTAAACAGTTTGATATACATCTTCGGATATATAAGCAATTTTTATAAAATAACTTCACACAGAATAAATTATGAAAGGTCCACAGCTGTCTGCTATTATTATAAAAATATGGTTTGAAGGTATCTTTGATAGGTTTATTAGGTGTGGTACAGTGGCGTTATTTTAGTAATATACTATTATATTTTCATCCAAGTCATTTTCGTATTTTTCGTGGTGGTTCAATCTATAAGAATTCAGAAACAGGACCATCTCTGAAAATGGACACTGAATTACACATGGTAGTATAATATCAGTTTTAAAACATAATTATCTTACGGAAATATCTTTTGACTCCTGTTATACTATATCATTTACATTTAATAAGACAAGCGAAATAGGTTTTTGCGATTAATTCAGCCAATGTACTGCTTTATTTGTTTTACTTGGTTGATTTTATTTTATAAATCACACACTTTATATTTGTTAAGTATTTTGTATATTCGTACATTGTATAGGAAGCACGGTTCAAATACATTTTTAATAAGTATATACAATATGATATGCCGGGTTACTTATTTACTATACTATACCAACACAAAACAATTTTATTTCAAAATTGGTTCAACTATACTCGTATTCTCGTTTATCTACCAAAAATAATAAAATCAAATCAAAAAAAAAAATTGCATTATTGCAGATACATCTGTATATGTACGCTCAAACCATTGGTATTATTTCTCGCCCACACACACACACACACACACACACACAGTAACAGTATCCTGGAAGTTTCTAGATTAATACGATTCAGACGATCGGAATTTTAAACGCTCGATTCTCGGGTTTCCTGCAGCTCAATCGTTATCGATATTTTGTTTTAGTCTTGCAAGTGTATAATATTATGATTAGACCTAATGAACGTCTAATATATACATATACGTTTATATTTATATTGTTTGTATTATATTTTATACTCATACATTTTCAACGATTTTTCGTGATTAAACGTTTCCAACGCGTGCAAAATGCATATTATTACTATCGTCGAAAGCCGTTCAAAATATTTTCGCACCCGTCACGCCGCGCATTCCTAAGTCAGATAAGGTTTAGTTGTTTTGTTTATAATCTTGCAACACACTTCTGTACACATATTGGTAATAATATATACAATATAATATTATATGGGCCTCGTGTTTACGGTGGTTAATAATTATTATACTATTTAGATAAACCCCGTAACCGGACCTGTAACGTTGAACATTTTCTCGACTTTTTTGGATAAATACTTATTATAATATATTTTATAATATCTACATTATCATGGGCTGCAGTGACAGCAGTTTACCCGCACTGCTTCACGACTTAACGGGACGGCAACAAGTGACAAAACGATATTATAATACCGAAATGGCGTCACGTATATATTATTATATAATATTATTTAGTTTGCGGTATGTTATTTGAAATCATTGTTATATTATAGCCGCTTGTGCGACGGGACAATGCGCCTGAAAAGGACGCATATAGGTATAGGTATACCTACATGCGCCTGAAAAGGACGCATATAGGTATAGGTATACCTACCTATATTAATAATATTTTTTTTCCAGGCTTCGCGTCCCGAATATATTATTTAATATTATTCACATTATCTTGATAAATCAACGCGCGGCCAACTGTACGCGGTCGGAGAAGACTGAGGAGACGGTGGAAAAATTAATAAATTTAAAAAAACAAACAAAAAACGGTTTTCGGTAATATACCGTACCTGCGAGACCACACGCGACACGGCTTGACAGCTTCTTGAAGTTTACGATGATGCCGGTGAACAACGGTTAGTGTGGTCTGTGTTTGTATTATTAATATTAATATATTTATATATATATATATATTATATATGAATAATAATATTGTAATATAATGTAAGAATATTATTTTTCCCCTACGTATATATTTAAATGACTTAATACAACATTGGCCAAACTAATCTAGAAAATCCAATCTGTCGACTAGCGTACGAACACTGTCTGTATGACGTATAGTTTAAAATATTATCATTCTTATAATATACTATAATATATAGGTAGGTACCTAAATAGATTTACGCCACGGTTGCATGGGACGATGATGATGATAACAATAATAATAATAATAATAATAATAATAATAAATTATCTAACAGTAGTCGCGGTCTGGCGATGGTATAGCTGTTGCCCTAATGTTGTACACCAACTATACATAATATCCACCACTCGAGCACAATATAAAAACATAATATAATAATATGTTATATTATAATAGTAAGCAGGCCAGCATGTCACTAAGTTATAAACCAGCTCCTCTCTGCACTCGCATCCAATAATTTGAACACAAAAACTGCTCCGCAATTATACTCCTCCGCCGCCGCCTATATGACGCACTATTATTACTATTATTTCACGGGGTGCAAACGAATTGCAGCATAAATCACAGTTTTTATTTCACTTATTTCGCTCCCTGCAGCAAACGCATTTAATGCGCAAAAGCGAACGGTTTCGAAACGACCAGACGAAAAACATAAATCTTCACATCGGATGCACTCGTATGTAATATATATGTATATATATTTATATGCATATAATAATAATATCGTATAATATATAGGTAGGCACGTTCGTGCGAGCCCGTTAATAATATATTATATATTATGCACGGGTTCGTGGGTGGTTATGCGGACGAGGATCGCTGACATTTTGAACGGCGAGATATTTAATTTGCAAAAAAAAAATATGATATATAATAATATGTATAATAAGATTATTTGCACACGTCGTCGTCATTATAATATTATATAGACCACCTGCTGCAACCCGTTCAATATGGGTACGATCGCGGCGTTGAAACAGTAAACGTAATAATAATAATACAGGGTGGGCCACGGGAATGAGCTTATCTAGACCTTCCTACTCACATTCAACGTTGAGAAAAACCTATCTATTTTTGTCCCTATTCCCGTGGCCCACCCTCTATAGTATACACTAGCAATAATAAAATATTAAGGACGAAAATATACGTTTACGTATCTGATCGATATACGGTACCGTGGTTTCGGGTCTATTTTGTGACCAGTCAAGGAGTCTGTCGTAACAACCGATTTTTACATACCAACAAATTTTACAGTAAATATTTATATTATTTATTTATTAGCTATATGCCTATATAGAGTTAAAAGTATATTTTCGTTACATTGTTTACATTGTCAGGAAAATCATCCTGGCAACCACCAAGCGGTGTCGCGGTGATGTCCTCCTGAATCGGTCGAGTTGCCAGCTGGACCGGGTTTGCCTTGACCGGGGTTGCCTGCAACGGGGGGATATGGTGGTTTGTTCTTTGTGAGTATTACAGTTACATTTTTCTTCTTTGCATTGCTCGCAGCTACTCTCGATCACTTCATATGTTGTACCTAGTACACCTTCAGTTAATACATCACATTCGTCACATTTGCGCAGCCTCGTAACATGCCGGAATACGTCTTCTGCGTAGTTGTTGCTGTCGATTAGAATGGGTAAATTGAAAAGTCAATTATGGCCGCATTGTTTTAATATTCACTATTACTTTGTATAGCGACTTCGTAACAGTGCGTTGTACATTTAGCGGCCGTCGGCTCTCATCCGCTTACTAGCTTTTTACAATCAGTTGCTTCATTTCCCTTGCATTCGTAACATTTATACGTCGCCTCAGCTATAATACATACATATTATATAATATATTTTAATGAATCCATCATATCATGCAGACAAGCATATAAAAAAACAATACTACAATGCACACTAATATTATCGATACAGATACAATATATTATTTGGATATAATATTAATAAGTAAGTGTATATAATATATTTATACCAAACCATGCATTTAAGTATGTATACGATAAAATAATTACAAAGTGTTATACTTACTCTTAGTAAAAAGTCCACACAAGCGCATCGTAGCGACCACTATTAATGCGACGAAGGATTTCATGCTAATATTGTAATTAATAATTGATAATGTTGTGGTATATCACATGTTAATACTTTAGTCAAAAAATCATTTAAGATGTTAGGATTCATAAACAGGGATACTCTTAATTTAAAAAATATTATTTCATTTATAATATAATGTTATTTAATTTCAGTATAACATTTGTCAAATTGAGATTCAACTTACTGTGCTTTTAATTTTTATTACCAAAAGGTATAGCTATCCATTTATAAATAAATATTTATATAGCAATATCATACAATATAATATATGTACCTATATATCAATATTATAATAATATAATAATTATCATTCAAATTTGATACATTTTTATTATTATTAATTATTATTTTTGACAGCATTACCTAATAGTGCAGTTATGTAAAGCTTCGGGGATTTTTTTTTACGGGATGTTTTTTCCTAGATTTGGCGATTTTCCCTTGTAAAAATTTAGTCAAAAAATTGAGATTTGCAGCTTGTCTGTGGTTAGCTACAGTGTCAAGTTTAAGTAATTGAAGGACAGGAGTATATAGTCATTGACTCAATGTTTAAAGTGTTTTCAACATAGTTCACTTATGAGTGATAAATAAAATTAATGGTGTATCTAGATATAGTACCAAAGTAGATAAGTAGTTTTAGTTTTATTTCAAACTTAATAATGTGCATTTTTTAATTTTATTAAAAATAACTATTTATTTACAGTGCGTCACTGAAAGTTGTACCAAATTTTCAAAATATTTTGGATAATCAAACTGTACACGGGTACACACAAAAGAAAAAGTGGGTAAGTGGATGTCGCTCTGCTGTACAGTAGGTTACAAGTAGGTCAATGTATAATGGACTGTATTTAACTTGAATTTAATGATATTATAACAATATGGTTGTATAATAAAAACTATTCCGAGCGGAGACGGTTTGTCAGTCTGAATATTTTTATTATAACCTGTAAGTTTAATTAATATTAATATATCATTTGTTTTTATTCGTTTCTATGGTGATAGACAAAGCGTTAGAAATTAAAATCCTCTTGAATCACTCTATCAATTAAAAAAAACCGCATCAAAATCCGTCGGGTAGTTTTAAAGATCTAAGCATAAGCAGACAGACAGAAGGGAAGCGACTTTGTTTTATACCATGTTAAGGATAATGTGACCCACTCGAATAATCCGCAATCGACATTAGAGTGACGTGTATAATATTGTTGTATAGCCATAATTATAGAGGTGTCTTAAAAATCATTATGGCGATAACTCACCTAACAATATAGGTACATACTGCGCCATATTGTTTTCATTTCATTGTAATATGGACTTTTTTTCGTCTGAAATTTGTCTAAGATTAAGTTTTCTGATGCCAGTCTCGTCCGTCAAACTCACTATTGATACATAAATTGATAAATTATACAGACTAGCACATCGTCGAACGCTCCTACATTCGTTGCCTATATAATATAGGTAGGTAGGTTAGGTACTGTGAATGTACCATCTAATTTTATAACGAAACAGATGCTTACCATCGAAAACAAAATATGTTGATTGTTATCGGTTCTGGATTCAACGCACAATATATTATTATTATTATGTTCCATAAAATTACAATTTATTATGGGATTACTCTTTAGCCTGACACCAGTATTAAATATTTTACGACCAAAGCCCGTAATATACGTCAAGCGGTGGTCTAAATGTTGATAGTATATTTGTATAACATTTATAATTTGGATTTCGAAAACTGCAGAAAGAGTGTTAACATTACATGCAATTGATTTTCTTGCAGGGCTTCAAACATTATAATAACATTATGATTATAACGTTATATTTGACAAAAATGATTGAAATTTATAAAAACACTACCTATTCTAAATAATAACAAATGCAAAACTTGTATAGCGTTTTAATTGTAAATAACATAAAACGGAATTTTTTTTTCAAATGCAATCCCTGTTTTCTTGAAATATTTAATTTCATTATGTGAAAAAAAAAATTGTTTATTATATCTCAAAGTTTATAGTCATATAGACTTACAGCAAAAGAACATTTTTAAACGTTCGTTTATCATATCAAATACCAATATGTAATAGCCAAGAGAGACCCAATTTATAAGTAATAAATTAACTCATGATATTTAATACTATGGAAGTATACACCTAATTTATAACAATTAACATAGTAATTCGTAAACCTTGGTCGACGAGTCATTTAATAATGGTTTTTTTTTTTGTGTGTAATCAATAATAACTTCTAATCATCATAGACTGAACGTAATAGGTAAGTTAAAAGAAAAAAATTATTTTTCATTGAAATATTTCAAAAAGAGAGATATTTTAAATTTTGAAATATTTCAAATTCAGAATCCTAACTAACTGCAGGTATATTATATAATTAGGTGATTTTTCAAAAATATTACAAATTAGTTGGAATTATTACCAATATATAGCTGTATGCCTGTATATCTTGCACGAATGCATTGGACGATGTCCATCCAAGAACAATTTTTTTTCTATTCAAGCATATTAACTGCAGCTTAGGTATAACATATACATATATGGGTGAATCATATATTATGTACGTATTTATTTCATATTGTAGTCGCCATTAGCAAGTCTGCACCGTATCATGAGATAGTATATAACTTTTACGACTATGAAATAAATAAATAACGTGTTCAGAAACTTAACTACTGCTGCGTACGTGTATTTGTAATCGTAAATAACACGGTGGATCGGAGGAGAATAAACTACAAAATATGTTGATCTTAATATAAAACCCACTTGACGAAGAAAACAAGAAAATATTATACCATTTTAACGATGCCTAACTAGTACCTATATATACATATTATTATACGTTATTATAATGCGACTCTATTACATTTTAATCCAACTAGTTTCATACCAATATTTTGTCAGCTTATAGTGTTAAGGTTAATCAAATAATATATCATTCGTCCTTTAAACACAGCAATTATATCACATTTGGATCGTTTAACTAAAAAAACGAGTTTGAAACTTATTCAACACCTTCCATACATACGTCATATACACTAAACGTATAAGCTCTAAAACAACAAATTAATATGAATAATGAGTACGATTATTATGAATTGATTCCTTTAAAAAAAAAATGACATATGTATAATATTATGTTCTCATAACACTATATTATATTTTAATCAATGAGGCATAGTTACAAAATATCTTTAGGTAGACAATTCATTTTACAGTTTTGCATCCCCTACAAATATTTTTTTCAATTTAAGCACTCATTTTCGGTTCTTTCACGATGAAATCTCAATATTTGTTCATAATATTATAACATGTAGTTAGTATTTACTATGTTCTATTACCTCCGAGTATAGCAAATGGTTTATTTTTCATACTTTATTATAGAATTAGTTGTACTTACTAAAATATTTTTATTTTTTTTGATTCCTATACCACATTTTAAACGAGAATATGAAAAAAAAACTCTTCGCTCGAGCACAGTTCAGATTATCCTCAACAAATTCGATATATTCAGTAAATTCACTCTAATATTATTATAATATTAATTACCTAAATAATATAAAATAACTTACTGAATAATGACACCGCGTTACTTTCTACGTTACATTTTATGCGGGTACGACGTCCTCAAACTATAACTGCATATGAAAAAGATTTAAAATTTGTTTTTCAATAGATAACTAAAAAAAAAAAAAACAACTGCGTAATACAATCACATTATTGTGAGTATTGATGAGTTTTTATTATGTACAAGGTTATGCGGGGTCATCTTATTATAAATTATAATAATATGGTATATAGGTGGGGTTTCATAACTGTCAACTAAATACGTACTACGTATATGGTACCCATATTATGTTCATATTTGTTGTGGAAGATTTTTTTGTTTTTAATCTTAAAAATTGTGTAACGCTCCAGTTCGCGTGTGGTAATTTTCACCAGTTAGGTAGCTTAAAACGAATATTTATATCAGCCCATCAGCTGCAGATGGTCACCGAAAATGACGGCCCACACAGGTATCATATCGGTGCATAATTTTCGAGGGCCACCGAGTGCGTTCGCCGTGTAAACAAATCTGAAATCGGACGCACTCGCAGGCAAAGCAGAGACTAAGACCATGCAGTTGTTTAATTAAACACATCAACTCATTTAATCCGATTTTGACGGTCGTTATTAAGTATACTATTGTATAATCGACCAAAACCCATAGTCTGTTACAATTTGATTGAATTGCTTTTTTTTTCAATACATTTAAATATTATATCAAGATTCAAGTATCGCGTATAACCACGAACCATATAATAGCTTTTGGTTTAACATTCAAAACAAGAACATGTCATAACTTCATTTTTTCTCAACCAAATTTCATACGCATAACAATAACATAAAATAATATATAATAATATTTTGTCGTTTAAAATTTACACAATACCTATATATGCAATTACATAAATTAGTTTTGTAAAAGTGCACACATTTTACGGTCTGCAAAAACTCGTAGGACACAACATGCAGTCAGTGCAGTGGCGTGGCTGTAAATATAATTATTATTCGGATAGATAAGTACTTGAAAAAGTTAAAAACTAAACGTTTTGCGCTTATATATAGTATAATAACATTACAATCGTTTTCGGGACCATTGAATTAACGTCGGCAGTATTATCAAAATACAAATATTATTACAGCCATTGTATTGTACGTTGGGTATTCGAGATTATAAAATTATGAACGTGTATGTAAAACGAATAAAGTGCGCCTATATAATGATATACGACGTTACGACGAGTTGTATAATGCAATAGGTATCGAGAGATTAAATATTAATCATTTTAGGGTCTCGGTGGAGTAGATAAAAAATATAGAATGGTTGAGACTCGTCGTCACAGCTCTATGTGTAACGAAAATAGGCAAAGGTTGTCTCATATAAATAATATATAACATAATTCAATGTGCATTTGTGGGTTGTACACATTATTTAAATATACTTGTTGGGACGACTATAAAAATGTACAAAACCATATTATTATAATGATATTATGTATTTGACGTCTGTAGGTAAAGGTAATGTAGGTGATTGAAATTGTCACCATAAAACAATTGCTGTATCCTTAAATATTTTGTCAATCGTTTAAAACCGCATATTCTAAACAGGTAGTTAAGTAGGTTGGTACCTAAGTTACCGCATCATATAATAATATATAATGCTATACTATAGCTAATGTGCACACATTTTTCAATTTTATTTAATTTTTATTGTATTTATCGTACACATGTAATTGTACTATTTTTTAAACGTAATTTTAAATCCAATCGTTTTGAATATTTAAAATTTAATTCTCATACAATTATTGAATAATGAAGAAAAGTGTACACTTAACACTACCTAGTGATGTATAACACCATTGGTTGATCTTTACTGAATTGTTATTATTATTATTCTATATTATAAAATCTGGCGAATCTGCAGTCTCGCCTGTTATTTAAAATCCATATACATATATATTTAAAAGTTTTGGTCTATATCGAATGTAATCAACTTTAAGAAAACATTTTAAGAAATCATAATGACGTTTCTTTTGGTTGTTTCGTTATCATTTTGCATAAACACGAATGCTGAAAAAATACTTAAAACTATTCTGTTCAGGCGATATTTTATTAAGTCGTTACAATGTACGTACCACACTATGTTCGTACATAATAATAAAACGCGTATAATATTATTATTATTTTCGTTGGTATGGGTACCAGGTATTTTTGTGAACAAACTGTCGGTTTTTATTACTCCTTGTACATTTGTAGTTATAATAATATCTTCCTACCTATAATGCAGTACCTACGTATATGCATGAAATATAATAACGTTTATACTATATATTATAGGTACCTACGGTACTCGCATACATAATATTATTATTATAATACATCGAACGATGTAAGACGCACGTCGATAGTAAATCTATGTAAAATTATTCATAATTAAACGAAACCGTGGTTAGGTTATTTTCGATTGCATCGAATCTGATGTCGATTTTATCTATGTAAATACGCGCCACGATCGTTATGACTCTGTTGGCATCATTCGCCGTCGGAACAACGGCGGTAATTTTTTTATAGCTATTTTAATAATATAACGTAACCGATAATGTTCTCAATAACTCCATGTCCAATGCGTACGATTACAGCAAGAACAGCAATACATTTTGAGCTTTATAAAAAAAAAAACCTGCAGTTATACCGACGTCCATACTGTTAATTGGGATTTGATTATGACATATTAATTTATTCGACTGTTCCGACTACCAAAATGTAATATAAATTGATTAAGGTCTAATCAGTGTTGAGTGATACGACAGTGAGACGTTTTAATATGTTTAATTTTTTACTGCCATAGAAGTTATAATGAGACTCAATTAATTCAAAATCAGTCTAGGGGAAGAATATAGGAGTAGTATTGTTCAAACAGAGCCTCCTCTGATGTCGGTCAAACAAAGAGGGTGGAAGGGAAGAATATAGTAATATAGCTAAAGAAAATAAACATTTTTAAAAATAAATTGTATGACGTAATTAAACAGAAATGTTTCAACACGATATTAATATATTGATCAACAGACTCGATACACCTTCTCTTATATTTGAAAAATGTAACACCGAGAGATTTTACCAGAAGATAATAAAACTGACATGAGTTCTATATATTATATTATATACTTTAAATGTCTAGCTATTAGCACCAGAACCGTGTAGTTGAGCCATTTGGCGCCCAAGGGCAAAAATTTGCAAGCGCTCCTCTCCTCCCTCTCCGTATGGGTAGGAACATGAGTGGTAAACCCTCCAAATTAGAAAAAGTGGCTCTATATAATATTATAGTGTATGCTATAAAAAAATATTTATTTAATTATCGCCACCCATAGTGCGATAGACTAAAATATTTTATTATCATACTACGTCAACGTCATTATTACCAATATAATTAATTGCATATAGTATGTATACTTACCTACAGATTGCAATAGCAAGTTATTTCAAGTAACCGTGGTCATAGAATCTAGGCCCTGCCCGGGTGCATGTATATTACTCACATATATATAGTATCTGTTGATTTATAATGTCAAATTGTAAACTTTTTTTTTATCTATTCTTCAATAATAGCCATTATATAATGTGTGTGTGTGCCCTAAATAATTTTACTAAGCTGAGGCCAAGTCTCGAGGCAAATGCTCCCTTTGAGGCATTGCCTTCTATTAACATTTAACACGGCCCTGCTAAGTACAGGTGAATATAATATTTTTTAAAGTGGAATGCAAATGACGCATGCAGAACTCGGCTACTGCATCGTACATGAGATCTAAATAGTTATTAAACTCACATTTACAAGACATCGACCCCGTCTACTACGAAACGGATCGTTTTTTTGTTCTGAGCGACTAGAACAGTAAAATCTCTTGAAACATAACATGTACCTATGCTTATACGTATATTATATTAGTTGTACATACGCACACTGCACATAGTATAAATCGGTTGTATAATGACCGGACAGTATTATTATATTATAGGTATTGTACAACAGATACCGCGGGTTATATAATATCCTTGGCGGTATCGACGATCCCCATGCAATACTCTGCGCGTGTGGAGACAGAAGGAAAATTCGTAGATGAAATTGAAAAATTATATCTATCGAATTTTGATTAATTAAAAATGGTTCGTCAGTTAAATCATTACCTATGTATACGATTCACAAAATAATTATTATTGTTTTAAAAATCAAATTATTTTTAGTGTTAATTATTAATAAACAAATATATATATATATATGTATATATATATTGTTCACTAACCACATTAATCTCATCAGATTAACAATAATGTACAATGATAATTTGTGTATTAACAACATTTCAATGGGTCTATGGTCGTCTTAACTTTAATTTTCATTAGTTTAATTAGATGTTTTCGGTTCTGTGTGAGGAAGCCCGGATTAAGGATCAATTGGGCCCCGGGACACCATACACTTGGTGGGCCCCCTTTCAACTTTAACTTCAAAATAATTGTATTATTACATATTAACAACTTTATAATATTATTGTATAATTTTTTACTATGAAATATACAGAGTGTATCTTATGTCATAGTACGCGGATTTTTTTTAACAGATCGATGATATGGAATTTCGTTAAAACAAAAAAAGACGTGTTTCTTTATTTTTAACATGCATTTTTTGTATAACATTTTCAACATTTTTAAACACGCAGTTGTGCCAATAATAAAATCAACTTTATTTTTTTCAAATGGTACCTCCTAACCACTATATTTTTTCATGGATTCTGGTAAAGCTTTTTGTCTGAACATTCTGACAGTCAAATTATCAATTTTGGTTTCCTAGGTTATTACTTATTAACTATGGTCCTCGAAAGTTTAGTATAATAATATGCATTAATACTTTTAACTGAAATACCTAATTTACAAGAGCTAAATATTTTTTTCTTATAACTACTAGTGTTGGGTAAGTTACTTTGAAAAAGTAATTAAGTTACATTACTCGTTACTAAGAGATCATGTTATTAAATTACTTAACTCGTTACTCAAATAAAATTGTATTGAAATTACTTTACTTTTCAAATAAAAAAGTAACTTATTACTTTCTCGTTACAAAAAAATTTTTTTTTAATTTCTTGGCAATTATCTTCTGTACGTAAATTGAACAAGCAAATTCTTTATAAAACCTGTATAATAGTTAATAGGATAGTATAAAACTATCCACACAAGCTATTCATAGGAAACCTATTTAAAGGAATCAAATCAAATAATAAATTTGATTAACTGTTTTCGTGATTTAGGTGCAATTAGACATTTCAAAATATGTCAAAACCATTGAAAACTGAGTTAAAATTAAATATATAGGTATACATATTAGATTGCTAAACATAATAATACCCGCATTATATATATATATATATATATATTTTTTTTTTTTTTCAATTCGTAATAGATAGGAAGCTCTAAACTGGAACGTGTTATTCTATAGAAATTATTTTTCAAAAGTAATTTTCATTATATTTTCGTTACTTGGAAATAATTCTAATGAAATTACGTAACGCGTTACAAGCAAAGTAGCGCCGTTACAGTAACGCGTTACTTTCGTTACGTTACTACCCAACACTGAATTAACTACATATATGTCATTCATACTTAAAGAGTTAAATCAGTAATCGAAAATGCTCAGAAAAAAAAACATAATCAAAACTGTGTTTGCCAACACGGTTCATTATTTATAGTAATTTTTCGTGACATAAAATTATTATTTATTAAGTAATAATAATTTACCTACTACCTATACCTACTTAAATATATTTATTTTTTTAAACTGTATTGGACGCTTTAAAAAAATATATTTTGGGGATGAAGATGGGCCCCCAAAATAAATCGATTCCGTGACCGTGCCATCCTTGCCCCCCTTAATCCGAGCTTGTGTGTGAGGATATCTAATTGTACCTATACTGCGCTACGCTGTCACAAACTATTCCAATTTCGCAACATTAATCGAAATATTTTGTTTTGTTTTCGATTCACAATTCGTTGCCCGTTCGATTGTCCTTACTGCGTATAGTGTATACTATACCTACTACGGTTATTTTACCTAAACATTTCGCGAGTTTGGTTTTCGCCAATCCTTTTCGGCGGATGTAATATTTATAAATACCTACGATTTCTACTGCACATTATTTATTATTACTGCATTTGCGTCGAGTTTATTACTAACGAATTAAAGGCAACATCTTCCGGGTTACAGCCACACCACTGTTATTCAACAGCATCTTCTAGCATTAATGGTCGTTACCTTTACAGACATATGCTAGACATGAATGTCCATCAAGTTGCATAGGCTACACGATCTTGAGGGTATAATTTGGTATACATTTTTTTCTTTGTATACATGTTTTATTCGACAGAGCAATGGTGAGATTGTGCAACTAATATTATTATTTCAACCAAGGTACTTTTTGAATTTATTGGTATCGGCTCCGGTACTGTTTCTCCAAAAATAAAATACCTGTTCCGTTTCGGTTCTGGTTAAAAAAAAAAAATAAGGGTATCGGTTCCAAATAATTTCGGTACTTAAATTATCTGGAACCTGTGCTGAAAAGTATAATAATTCTAAATACTTATCCGGAATGAGGGTTTAATTAATATAGTATGAAAAATATTAGAAAATTCGTATGATTATACATAGTTTATACACAAAACAGTAATATCATTAAATTATGATAAATAAAATTATTTTATTTTTGAACCTAAATGAACCTATTTAATTTAAAAATTCCAGTTAGGTTCTTGGTACTTTATATATTAAAATAAAGGCTTCGGTTCCAGTCCCTGTTTCAACCATATAACCTATACATAACGTCTTACGTTCCTTCTGGAATTTTGAAACTGTGGCCAGTATTTGACTATGTTGTCCGGTTTTATTCATAAATAAAATAGCATTTTCCAAAAATCATTTTGTATAATTAAAACTGCAACTGTATCGTCCAGGATATATTATACGGATGTTATCAAACAGTTACTGAAAGATATAATATGAAAATTAACACATAGCTGCTGAAACATGGATTACGCAGCATGTAGCCCTCGTGTTTCGTACTCTTAGTTAGTACGTTAGTTTCGAGTGCATCAGTTACCTATATGTTTTTAATATAAATGAACAATCGTGTTACAAGATATTGAAGAAATAACGACGTTTCAGTGGGATTCGATAATACTGCAGCTGGAATCGTCTGAAACGCAGATCTCTGCACGCTTAGTCAAATTATTACAGTCGTCGTGGACAGATCGTATCGGCGTCCACACAGTGCCAGTATATTATTATATTTTTAAATAATATAATTGTATATGGTATATACTTATGGATACACTTCAGCGTAACTATGCGATGTCCGCCGCTCATGTGGAAGGCGATCGGTTATAAATTAGAAGCCTATTATAATAACACTCTGACCATAGTTATAATTATAATACGTAAAATATTTCACGACGATCTGTGTGCACATTATAATATTATTATCCGTCGACGGTCAATAACGTACCTATAAAATATGCACTCGTGTGTTGTAATGATACCGAGATATCGAGTGTGATTATAGTATTATTATTATTATGGCCGCACGCCTCGACGAAAAACAACAATATTAATAATAATAATAATATACGCAAACGTCTTATCTTTCAACGTAGATTTCACGCGCGTGTGTGCATGTGTGGCGAGAGTTTGGTCAGTGTCGCCGGTAAGTTGTTGTTCGAGACCGCCACGGGAAACTCTGTTCCGTGGTTCACACGCCCACGGTCTCATTAATATTACTATATAACTGTTTATTTATTATTATTTTTTTTTACTTTACAGCCGCCATCCGGGGAGACCGTAAAAACGGCCTTGACTTTGAGAAATCGCTAATTTATGCGACGGGCATTATATTATATTAATGCGGGCGATGCACATGTCGCAACGGCGCATGATAGGTACGAATAAGGAGCTGGTAGGTACATCGTGATAATATTATGATAATGGTGGTAAGTTCTCCTCAGTCGTATAATAATGATAATATTATTGTCGTGTTGTATTATTATTGTTATTATTGATATCGGCGATTAAACGCGCACTACAAACAAAGAAAATCGAAACATTTACGATGACCTATGATATGCACAATGGTAACACGGCGCGGCGTCGTTAATCCGGTATAGCCGGTAAATCATATGGTATACCACTGTCCACTGTACATATATATATATAGGTAGTCATTTATTATTTTGTTTGTTGTCGTTGTCGAATGTGCGCGAGTTCACTGCGGTTGTTATTATCATGCCGCAAGTCCGTCTTTGGTGTTGTATAGTTGTTGTAGCTGGCGAAAACGCACATCCGAAGTGTTTGCAGCCCGGGGGATATTCGTCGGGGGTGGTCGTGTTTATGTACACATCTCCTATAATACACATATGGCGGCACATTATCTCTACGCTTTGCACAGCGGCGGTACAGGATACGGTGGCACCGAAATCGTTTTTGAGTCATATTATATCGCAGAGATAAGAAATATCTCATGATATAATATATATTATATTATATACATTTATCGATCGGACGGGACACCCCCGAAGCTTGCTTGTGCCCGCATACATATTATTACTAATATATATTACACATCGTGATGTATGTATATAATATAGTCTACACCGCAGTAACACATCTGCGCCCGAAAATAATGTCACCCCACGACCGGGTGAAAAGTTTTTGTACTGCCTGCCGCGGAGCGTATAATACCTAAACGTATATTTTACAATAATAATATGGTCATTTTATTGTCGTTCGTAATGTGCGAAAAAATCTAAACTCATATAATACACTGTATAGTAGTTTGCAGTGCAGATACCCCGCGGTTGGTGGGCCGCTGGTATTGGCGTAGGGCTCGTCATCCGGGTGATTGTGTGAGTGCCTATATACGATATTATTTAAGTCTCTCGTGATTTACGAGTGCAGTTTTTGTATCGAGAGAAGCTGACCAACGATTTCTACGAACTGTATAATATTTCCCACAACCGTTTAGTAAAAATTACTAATCATCGTATTATTATGACCTATATAATATTATGGACATTGGTCGCGTGTTTTTTATTCGTCTCCAAAGGATATCGTACGATATATCGGTCGACTCGTAGTAATCCTATAAATGTGTCAATAAATTATTAGTACAAAAACTAAAGGTTATAGTTTTTCATTTTATATTTTTATTGAACCGTATACAATAATAATAAGTACTTAAATTAGTTTTCAAAGGTTATTTGTATACGTTCAGCTCCCATTTGCAAACAAGCGATTCAATTATTATTCCAATTTATTTATTTCGTTTTTTTTTTTTTTATCGTGAGTGTTTTTAATGAGTAGGTTACCAGCTATTGTAGGTATAAATGACGATCGATAAGCGAGATTCATGAATAGTAAAGCTAAGACGCAAATCGTTCAGAATATCATAAAGATTGCTGTTTGGCCATTTATTTTTGGAATCTGAAACGCAGTAATCTCGGGAGATAAGTAGATTAATGGTAAAATTATAACCGATAACAATCATGTATAGTGACTCCTAAATAACATGCACTGTAAATAAAATTAATCAATATTTCCTGTGAGTCGACCATGACCGACGTACCATAATGTTGCAATAAACCCTGGGAGGTATGAGACCTTACTGAAGTAGAGAAGTCATATGGAAAACCTATAATAATAATAATATGATTAAACAACTATTAAAATGTGAAATGGGACATTTTATGAGGGCCGACTTAGATAAAATCGATTCGCCGAATTTTGGGTTATCTCAAAAACACAAGCAATAGACGCGCTAAACCTTCCCTTATATAGACACCAATAAAACGAACTAACGATAATGATATATTATCGAAAACTAAAAAACACATGTCAGTCATTAATACGTGTGCACAAAATGATTATTCGAATGTCTATTTTTCATTATTCATAAATAAGTGCCTAGGACAATATAGGATTTATACTATCGATATTTCCGAAGTGGTTTTTTATTCAATACATGTATCTCAGACCGTGTTAATTTATATTATGTATTGTCCAGTTTAATAGTAGTTTAGCAATAAATTATTGGTCGATTTAAAATATACAATAGAAATAAAAATAATATTATAGGATGCCGCAGCTAGTAGTGGTTTCCAATTTTCTAAATTGTTATTTTTAATTTGATGACAATCTGAAATACTTATTGTATTATAGAGTAATACATTTGTTTATTATATAATTCTGACCATAAATACCTACAATATAAATTATTTAAATTCTGAGTGGAGCGATGAATGTATTTTGACTTATAATAATAAAGTTTTAAAAGTCTTTTTTGGTTAGAAATTGAATATACCATTAAAATATAAATAATTTTTAAAATGTAATTTTAGATTCTCAGTAGAGAGATAAATGTATTGAGTTAAGTATATTACAATAATGTGATATGTGCCTGGAGACACTTTTTATAGTAGAAAAAATGATTTGATTTTCAATTTCAGCATATTTTCTGGTAGGAAAGTGACTCTAGTTGGTTCTGAAAAAGAAAATTATGTTAAAGAAAACAATTTCATACCTATTCTTACAACTAGCCTTTACTCAAAATGTAAAAAAATAATTCAACTTATAATAAATTATCATTCCATAAATATAACTATATCATAGAATATATAGGTACTTGATAGGTATAATATATAGGCTGACAGAGACCGTCTTCACTCAGAATCGTTTTTCGTGTGCAATTTGATTAATAAATGAATTCAAATTGAACACATACATTACAGCGACTTACTCAATGACGAGGTAGATACACTCCACACCTACTTTACTTCAGAACATTCACCTACTTTCCCCCTTTTTTTCATGTTCTAATAGAAGTATTAAAAAAAAAATTGTTAGATTTATAACACATCCGCAATTTATGGTTTCGTTTACTTGTACACAAAAAACAAGAAGATGTATTAATGTATCACGGCGATATTATTCTGTTAAAGATTATATTATACAAAAAAATATATTTCAAAACAATATAATATAGTATAGTAAGTATAAAATGTTGAAATAATATTATGCTGAAAAATAATATATTTTGGGAACGTGTATTTTTGTTCTTGTATTTATTCAAAATTATGGAAATATTCATAGTAGCGTATTATGTATAAATTTACTTTTATAATTTTATTATGTTTTGACTATGTATTTAAGTGGGCCATCAATCTTGTCTCGTATCAAATTTTGTTTCAAAACTCGTAATTATTTTGAAACCACGCAAAATATCGTAAAGTTAACAATAAATGATTACTATCCTTTTAAGTAGTTTTCCCGTCTGAATAAATAATAAAATCGTTTGCACATTTTTATTTATCTGTATTTTAATATAATATATACGTATATAATATATATATTACATATATATATATAAACAACAAAAACAATAACGAAAAAAATCTAAAAATAATAATAATATAAAAAAGCAATTATTTTATAACAGCCCCTCGCCGAGGATTTAATATTTAATATTTTTTTTCGTTAAAATGTTTTAAGACATCATGATTTATTTTAAATGCCTACGTATTAAATAATGCGATAAATGATGCGGTTCTTGAAAAAAAAAAAAAAATGCCCTGTCTTTATTTTGGCCCCGTTTCAAAAACCACCCTCGTCGAATTATGTCAAACAAATCACACGTTTCTCATCCGAAGTAAGGTATTTTCCAGTGAATTATTTTTTCAGTTGAAGCCTGTCAGATGTTCATATTCTGTGTACGGGTCGTGTAACACAATAGGGAAAATGCCCGTGAACCTGGTGGCGAAAGCCTGAGGCTTTGTATTACATACAATATTGTTTGTTGGTGGGCTTCGCTAATCGGCAAATTTGACCCGACTAATAGCGCGGCCTCGGCGTCGTTTAACAATTAATTATAAAACAATTAATTATGTTTAAATTGTTTTTTTCTTTTCTTTTTTTTTTTTTCGTTACTCGATTTAAAAATGGAATGCTCGGGGCACACACACACATGCGCTCGTAGTTATACCTATAGGTATATTGGAATATTTCGACGGAAGGCCGACGTTTAGCGCGTTTAACCCTCGGAATTGACTTGTTCGCATAATGGCCTCAGAATAATTATTGTTGTTGTTACCGCGGGAGATATCCGTACCTGTACGGATGGTGGTCGCGGCGGAGGTGGGACGTCGGGAAGCAGACCTACCAGAGATGCGTCTTAATAGAGCTGTCCAAAAACGAATCAGAGACGGAGGGAAGAAAAAAACACTGACGATAAATCACGGGGCATCTGGCAAATTACCGGTTGGTTTCGGTTCGAAATTGAGATCACCGGGCAACGGATAAATAATAACACCCGAATTGTTTTTCGTCATCCCTCTGGCTGATGTATGAGGTTTAAATAGCTGCCCGTATTCGAAAGGGTGGTCTATATAATGAACGACGGAAAGAAATAACAGCGGAAAACGGGTGGGTATAGAAAAAAACTCAAAGTTACATAATACAAAATACGTAAGTATACCTATCGAATTCGTATTTTTCATTACGTTTTTCACCGACCGTCAGATTCTAGAGCATTTGCTATATATTTTTGGATTGTTTGGAAACGCTCATAAAATTGGTTCGGTCCAAATAAAGATGTTAGTAAATATAGGTGCTGCATTATACAATCATACAGAACACACACGTTCAAGCCATTAAATGTATTTTTTTCAGTGAATCATAACAAATATTATCAAATATACTCAAATCTATGATATTTATTATTTAATATAATATTATCTTAAAGCAATACATTTGCGTAGAAGAATTGTGAATATCAGTTGATTTTATCAACTGTGCTAACTTTCTGACAGTCGGTGTATCTATTTTCTATGACAATTATAACACTGCAGGATGCTATATAATATGTTGTAAGTGGACGCCACACACCCGTTTTGTTGGGATGGGTGTGCGCAATTTGAATGGCCTTTTGAGAAAAATTTTTAAATTGAATACTTTTCAAAATAACTTATCCGTTATCGGTTCCATAATAATTGTTGATTGTTTAAATTGTACGATATTATAGAAAACAGTTTTGTGCATTTATGAAAGCCATTCAGGTTACTGCAACCGTAGTTAAAGGAAATAAAATTTATATAGAATATAGAAGACAATAGTTCTTTTATCATAGAGTTTTTTATTTTATTGTTGTTTTTAATACAAAAATGTACTTAAGTAGGTAGCAAAAATATAAAAATATCCCAGTTTAAAACCATAAAAGCTTGTTGTTTATTAATATGATATCAAAATAAAATCTCTAGCAAAATGTTGTCTTCTGTATATCGTATAAATTTGGTTTCTAAACTACGTCTTTATCCCGAGGCCAAAACGGTTGCCACGAACAATTTATGGGTGTGTGGTATCAAAACGAATGAAATAATTTGTCGAGTCATTTGGTTTGAATAGTAGTTGTATAATCTTAAACAGTTTCATCGATGGCGTGCGTTATCGGTTGAAAATCTGTGTGAAAAGAGTTTCTTGGAACAGATTTAGAAATCACTTTTTAATTTTGGAAAATTCCGATAAATTGAGACTGCAAAAGTTTCGTAGGCAGTTCGTTTTTTGACTAGCATAGCATTTTAATATTTTAAAATAAATAATAGACGTCATTACGTCAGCTATAGTGTATCGGGATTTACTAACGTGTGACCTTATATATACCTAGGTATATACCATTATAATGTTGCATTTTTTGTATTTTCAAACGTGATGTATAGTAATAATAGCGTTTGAATTGATCGTAAAACCTGCCAACTGTTTTATACAAAATAATAATATTATTATATGCGTCGCATCTGTTGATATATTTTACTCGGCTTGACAGAATGTAAATAAATTGAATACAAAGTATCAAATATGTTTAAACAAGATCTCGAATGCTTTATAGACTGAAGAGTGAATGAGAAATTATTACCCGAGATATGTTTGGTATTTGGACGTGGGCAGCATTCGATTTGACGATCTGACACTTCTTAGAATCCACTTGATCTACTGTATTAAGATACTCAATCTAGATACGGTTTTTAAATTGTTTCTCAGGTGTTATGTCTTCAACACAAATAACCAAACTCTTCCGAGGTACGAAAACTAATATTTTGGTGTTGATTAAAATTTAAATTGTGAGTTGCTGATTATAGGCGTAATATTAAACGAATCGAATTAAAACTTCAACACTATACAGCAGGTACGTGTATACTAATTTATTTTGGTTATGAAATAATCACTCCGATTTGAAATTGTATAATATTTTCACAAAACCGTCATTCACTCTGTGAAATAAAATATAATTACAATATTATTATTAGTTATATTAGTCACATATAAGACGTATTATACTCGACCATTATTTATTTATGGCATGTTATTATATTAATAGTTACAACTTTGCGTGATTTTATAAATATTTTCAGTAAAAAACTGTAATTGTTTAAAAATCAGTCAAGTTACACAGTGTATTACTCAATATTTAACAATATTTAACTATTAAATCTAAATGCATCTTATTTAAAAAGTGGAAAAAGATAGTATGATCATTGTTGTGTGGTAAATGTTTTATTTCACAAAGTGAATGACCTCCTTGTGAAAAAAAAATTACACGATTTCAAATCGGAGTGACCATTTCGTGAAATATTTTTCGTATTTCACGAAGTGTAATTTACATCGTGAAAATATAGATTTCACGGAGTGGCTACGTCATAATAAAATACGTGCTCTATTTACCATACATTTTATTGTTTTAGTATATTATATTATTATAGTGCACTTATAATAACTACGCCACGTGACTTGAACGATTTCGTGTTACTCGCCTCATTCAAATGACAGGGTCACAGTGAGGTGAACAGTTCACCTGCAAATAATATTATTATTTAAGTACTGAAAGTTTTGCGTTCGTTGGATATGAGTGATTATGACATATATGAAAATCTTACATAATTTTATAGCACATATTCAATTATTACCAAACAAAATGACTGTCTGCTGCACTACTCAAAAGTCAAATTTGACATATCGCATTAAAGCGTACTTAAAACGTCTTAGCAGTGATTTGTGAGATGAACTTCTGGCTGACAGACAAATATGTTCCATTGTGTTATCGTAGAATGAATAATGTGTACATAAACATTACTGTTCAATTTTCGGTGTATCATATTATTATTATTATTCCCTATAGTACCTATTATCACGATTCGTATTCACTCCTAATAATTGGTTTCGTATGTATATTTGTATAAGTTACGTACTTAAGACTTTAATCTCTAAAGACGTATTATAATATCTTCTATTGATACGAGGACAATAATTGTGATAATCGCTAATTTCTTATAACAATTTACCGGAAAACGTAAACAATTCGGTATAGTATGAAACTAACATAATAATATACTCAATACAATATTATATTTTTCGGCATAGTATAATTTATTTTATTCTTTAGACACATTTTCTTAAATGTAAATAAAAATGCACAAAATGGATTTATAGAGAAACAAAAGAAAAGTCATTATTAAAAAAAAAAACTTTTATCTTATATTATACTAGGAATATTCTATATATTGTCTTTAATTTGCATTTTCAAGGTTCGTAAGGATATATAACAACCAACAAGTACTTAAAATTATTGTAGAAATAATAAAACAAAGAACAATGATAGGCGTCAAACCAGCTTTGTATAATTTAAATATAAATATAATTTTTTATGACTATTTTCAAACTCAAAATGGTTATATTTTATTTTTCTTATTAAACAATAGATATAAATATATTATAATTGTAATAAAATAAACACATGGTTAATGGTTCAAAAGTTATAGTGGTAATAGGACACCTACACCGTGATATAATAATAGGACAATTAAAGTTACCTTAGAGCATAAAATTACAAAATCACTTAAACAAAAAAAAAAAATAAATAAAATTATGCTGCCAACTATTATTACACTTTAATTTAATTACGCGTGAATATATAGATTAATATTGTACATGATATGGGATAAAGATCCTATTGCATTGTTTATTAAATACGGTTATTATTTAACATTACTATTGGACTTTGATCTGAACTGACTACAATCATACAATATAGAGGTGTCAATGTGTCATAGTGTCAGCTAGATATTTACTACACATCTTCTTTTAACTAATTAAATATTTTACTATTATTTTTTTAAACTAGGTAGTATACGCGATCCATAACATTAATTAAATTTTAGGTACTTTTAAGTTTGGACTCATAGTCTGCATAATAATATTATTATGGAAATCCATAATCGAAATATAGTATCATGTACCAAAAAAAAAAAATGTATATTGTAAACATTTTATAGTGATGGGTATCTACTATAATAGCCATATATAAACGAATTCGGCCATTTGTCATGGTTCAATATCAACAAAACGAGCTGTAAATTTTAAAAATATAGGTACTTACTTTTGCACCATACTGATCATTCCTAATAACTGTAAACTAGACAATATCATACTTCTCAATCATTAGAAATTAGAATCAAGTTTTCTCTGTAAAATAACTTGTGTCCTAACTGCTTATGTCTATGTATTTATATTAATAATAATAATAAAGAAAATATATCTTTAAGAGTGTAAATTTTCTGCAAAAAGTGTTTCCTATAAATACTCCCCATCGTTACATGTTTATATGAGGTCAGCCAGTGCCACGCCATAATAGCAGTCCGTCACTTTAATTATTATCATTGATTATTGTAACAATTTATTATATATTTGATTAGTCTCGTTCAAAGTGTGATCCGAAATACCGTCACCCAACTGGATCAGGGTCGTGACACTATAAATTGTTGACCCATTTTTTTCACCTTTGTGGTTTCGCGAGTGTTTATTTCTTTATTAAATATATATAGCTATATATAAGATACACTATATGTATCTCTATACTTTTCATACCTATACGTTAAAAGCTCAGATTAATGATTATAATTGATTATATATATTATTTTGTCTACCTTGGCACTATAATATACCAAACTTTTTTACAATACGTAGAAAGCTAAGTGTCTATATAATTTTTTTCACTGGCTATAGGTCTCGTGTAGAAACTAACCATGTAGGGTAACTTATACATTCACCCGTCACACCCAGGATGAGGTGCCATTTTATTATATATTAAATATGCATATATTGATACATTTTAGTTGGCTATAATATCTGAACCGTTCCATTTTATACAAAGCTACCATCGGGCCCCTCTGCCACTCTATATATTTTAATATATTTTACATTACTCGTCCAATTGAATTTTACAACACACTTTCATAAGTTAATTATTGTGCACGTTTATTTATTATTGAGATTTGTAATTTTGCATTTGTAATAACCTGAATAATAAATAAACGTTATAAATAATTAACTCTTGAAACTATGGTTAAAAATTTAAGAGCAAAGTGTAATATCTTATAATATTTATTACGTAGGTACCAGGTATACATACATAAGGACAAGTATAATTAATTGTACAAGATATTATATTTAGTACTTAAATTGTTGTTATTGCAGAATGCCTCCAATACGTAGACGAACTCAGCAGCCTCGACCAGGCGTGGATCCAGAGGGCGATGCTAGGGTGCTGTAGCACCCTCCTTGGCATGTTGATTCCTGGAAATCAAATACTTTACACAGTATGCATTTCTCAGTAGGCTAAGAACATTTCAAAACAAAATTGGTACCAAAAAAAAAAAAATAGAGTTGTCATCTTTGGCATATTATTAAGCACATTCATTTTGAGGACTCAAATAAAGTCTTGCCATCAGGATGGAATATACAGAATACTAGACCTTAACACCCCCCATAAAAAAATCCTAGATCCACCACTGGCCTCTAACCCCCCCTTAGATGCAGCACTCGGACCTGACACGGCCACTACCACACAACTTTTATAACCTGATTAAATAAAAAAAAAAAAATTAACTTATAGCTATTATCATTAATTTTTATCAATACCGAGAGTGTGTTTTAATCCTACTGAAAGTACAAATTAAAGACTCTGAGTAAAGACATTATTATAACAGATACACGATTAATTGCAGGTATTAAAATTCATAATAATAACTATTTCTATATTATTTTTTCGACAGTCATCATATGATTTGAAGCAGAGAAACATTCTTCAATCTTCAAATTTGAAGATAGTTACTGGTATAGTAAATTGCATCTTCTTTGTTATTTGGTGGGTCTGCAAGAGTAAAAAAAAAAAACCTAGTCCTTTTTAAATAGTATTAGAAACTAACAACATGGAGTAATACAGCAATATTTAAGTATTATCAGTTTTAAACAAAATCTATTTTGGTTTTTAATTTATAATTCATAAAGAAAAAACCATAGACTTGAAATATTAACTAAACAATCATAATATTATTATAATTTTCTATACATAATATACATTTTAAATATTTTTGATTTTTTGAGAAATCTATAAACTTTAAAAAAAAATGTCTTCTATTAATACTGATAAAACTATTCTTTCTACTTTCTAGGTCAAAAAATTTAAATTAAAATGTAATTGAAGTTATAAAATATAATCAAAAGCATAAATGAACAATTGTTTTTATCTTATTCTTTTATTATAACTACTGTACTGTGATCATATTATGGCCAATAAATAAATTATTATTATTATTATTATACGCATTTAAAGTCTGAATTTTGATAAAAGTTTATATTTCAATGAAAAATAACGATATTGTTTCCAAACATTTAAGTTTGTTGGCCATAAATCAAAAATATTAATCGTAAAAACTTGTAACGTATCATTATTACTTATTTTGTAATTTTCTATAAAGAATGAAACTTTTAATATATTTATGCCACGATTCACACAGTTTTACGAAACATACGTTGGTGTTATTTGACTTAAGATGTTGTATGATTTATGAGATCATTTTTACAAAAATTAGTTGAGTATTGTAACTAATCATTTTAAGTGATATAAATTGGTTACAAATAATATCATTAAAAATAGAAACTGAAAATTTGACACACCGATTACGATTTTTTCGGAAAAGAAGCCCCGTCATAGGAAAAAAAAGACCCTGGAAACAAATTATCATTAATTCGATAAATTTGATAAGAATTTAATTTAATTTACATAATATAAACCATACCTAAATAGTGTGTCACAAAACTCCCGTAACACCCTTGTTATATTATTTATACCAAATCATGTGATTTTTTTGATTTTATAAGCATTAGCTTATCCTTATATATTTTAACTTTTTTTATTTTAATTTTATTAATATATTCTTTTATACGAATTAGGTACCTAATACTTATTTATTTAAATATTAAATAAAAAAAAAAGCTTGTAAGTGGGTGATGCTCTGCTGTACAGTAGGTTATAAGTGAGTCATTTTAAGATTTTTTGCTTACAGAATTAACTACTTGGGTGGAACCTTACGTAAAATTGTGTTAAATGTTAAAATAAATAGTAAACAATATCAATAATTAGATCAAAATCATTGAATATTTAGAGTTTGTTTTTAAAGGAGCTTTTCCTAAGAAGGGGCAATTTTTACTTGGGATTTTTTTACCAGGGTTTTTTTTCCAGGACTTTTTAGCCTAGTTTTTCTCTAAGTAATTACAATGATTAATTATTGAATTTCTTCAAATTTGTAATTTAACCCATCCATTACTCATGAGGTGCTCTCGTAAAATACAATTTTAATTTAAAACTATAGTATGAAGTGCAGTAAACATCGTTAAGTGGAAAGTGTTATGAAATATTGCTTACATCGTGCATTATATACATTGCATAATAACTATGTATCTTATATATTATTATATCTTAACTACATCGAGATTGGAAATTAAATATTGATAATCACTTATCGACCTGACCATCTAGTAATGCTTTTATACAAAAAAAAAATCAAAATTAAAAAAAATATATTTTTCAAAATGTCATGTGAAATATTTCATACTCATAACCCTAGGTATGCGAGATGACACCTGCAATGTCTAACTCCCGAGTGCGGCTTTCTATCCATCGCCTCACATCAAAATAATATATATACGTCACTGATATATTATATTATTATTATTATTATACAATATCATTGTGTTCATCATTTCAGTATAATATAACAGCCGAGACCTTGACCCGTCTTACTATTTAGATACATACTGTGTGTGTGTGTGTGTGTGTGTGTGAGATATACGAACGTGTGTTGTACCGAGCGCGTAGGGTTATATTATTATTATTATTATTATTATAATATTATCGCGTCGTGGTGCCGCCAAGCCGCCGACGAGGAGCGACGGAAGAGCGCACAGCCGGCGCGCCGCCGCCGCCGTTGCTCGGCCCACGCCGCCGCCGGTCGACCTCGTTCGCTGTCCGCTCGTCCATCGCTCCGCGGCCGATTGGCGCCTGCCGCTACCGCTGCCATGGTCCGCTTTAATAATAATAATATCGTCGTGTGTTTCGGGTGCCGCCGTCTTAGCGCACGTTTCTCTATAATATTACAATATTAATACGATATTATCATAATATTTAAACTACGTCCAGTCTCCGCATGCACGTTTTATATTATATTATTATACAATTTAATATATAGAGCAGAGTTCGAACGCTTTCGGCCGAGAGTCGCAAAAAAACTCACTGAGAAAATTTGGAGATA
>WHPZ01587153.1:3015-25574 GCA_016617965.1 Macrosiphum rosae | reverse complement strand
AGGTACTATTTAAGTTGTGTATAATTTAATATTATGAAAATAAACAATAAAATAATAATTACCTACGTAATTAGGTACCACTCCACTATTCTGTGTTCGATAGGTACTGAACTAACGTTTAGTGTAGAATTTAGCCATGGCAGATTTCTCTTCGGTAAAGAGTCTTCACTTTGTCAAACCATATCTAGCCTAGTAGCCTCACCCTTAATAGTATCCTTCAGCTCGGTTTTTCTATCATGAATTTTCTTATGAGAATTCCCTCTACCCGCCACCCTTTCCCTGCCTACAATGCTAGTCTGACTGCTTAGAAAATTACATATGTTCAGTTTATCGTAAGGGGTTTTATATCATCGTGTTTTCTTCTTTCAAATCTTTTTGAGTCAACATTGTGCACCAACGGGTCCATAATATATTCTTCTTAATAGTTTCCTTTCAAATCCCAGAAGCTTTTCTTTGTTGCCCTTTTTGCTGACCCATGTTTCATATGCGTGATATTATGTTAATGCAAGTATTCACTGTTTAACCTCTCTTTTGTTCGTCTTGACAGTAGTTTGGATGATAACATCTCTTTCATTTCGTAATAACTTCTGTCGTCCGCGTTCATTCTCAGCTTAATTTCACCGTATTTCTCTTATATTTTATGATTACTCCCAGTTACTTGAAGTTTTTCACCTGGTCAAACGATTAAATTACATTGAGATGATTTTTTTAAGTCTTAAATATATATGTATAGTTAATATTTATAATAATATTATTATACTGACTATATTATGAATTACCACTGTAATCGGGGACAAGTATGTTTGAATAATTATTCCTGACATGATTTTATCGGATTCATTCAAAAAGCTATTCTCTTCCACCACGTCGCGCTGTAACTACAACATTTTATAAATAGATCAATTATAAGATTAGTGAAAGGATTATGTTTCATTTATATACGATTTACGATTAACTCATACACACACACACGTGCATAATATATATATTATATATATACTTACCTACGCCTTGTTATAAATGGGTTACGGTAAGTTCGTTCTAGTATCCCTTATCGACCAGCCATCGATTTCCATTATTAACATGTACCTAACCATACTAACCAACAGTTTTTTTTTTTCATAAGATTAATAATAATAGGTTTATCTGTTCTTTACAAATGACAATGTGTGAACACAATAAACATTATACATAAAATAATATAACAGTTGAATAAGATATTATATAGCGATGTGAGATTCACACCTACAAATAAAATATATTATAGTACATGGTTAGTCAAAAAGAATGACCCCATTTCATTAGCCAATATGTTATTAAAAAAAAATATTATGCATTATTTCAATTAAGTGTCTGTAAGTTTTCTAATAACCCAGTTAAAATTTCTCATCATACAATCGTCAATCACTGACATTTTATATAGCGACCACTTGCAGCACATACGATATCACTGGAATATTTCGTAACATAAATTAACTTAACCTTTTGAACGGTAACCTTGTTTATAATATAGGTAACTTAACTACTTAAGTGAAAATCTTTTTTTCAGCAGTGTTAATTTTGTGCTTTAAATTTTTCATATTAAATTAAGTTATATTCCACACATTTAATTGCGATTTGATTTTACTATTTTAGTTTAAATGTTTTTGATGAATTTTAAAGGTTTATTATTGAGTTCTAAAAATAATATTCACTTATAAATTATATTATTTGTCTAAACTAGATTTATAATAATCAAAATTAATTTTTATATAAATTTAGAAACTTAAAAACTATAGTAATTTATATGTATATTTTTATCAAAATAAAACAACTGTGTTAGATTATATTATTAAGTAGAACATTTTATTTTCATGTTTAAGCATAATCGATAGACTTAGAGTAAATTTATAGCATGCAACAAAACCAGGAAATATAAAAACTTTTGGAGATGGTAAATATATATAATATGGTAGTTTATATAAATTATAATATATTAGCATCAATATAAAAGTATAATTTTCGAAAAGTAAAATGTATAAGTTTTGATTATTTATTCATCCAAAGTTACTAACTGTGACTTATAGGATTTATTTATGTAAGTTATATAAACTGATGGAAAATTTAAGTAAACCAATTAAAAAAAAGATTATTTGAATACATTTTAGAAAGTGTATGAATTAATAATGTTACTCTTTACAGAATTTAAAAAAAATAGTTAATTAAAATATACAAAACAACTTTTTGTTTAAATAATCTTTTATAATTTTAACTCATTCGAATATTTTTTACATACCTACAGGCTACAAGGCTATATATATTCATACATTTTATATTAATTTACATAATTTGATTATTATATACCTACCTACCATTAGAATTACAATATTTAAATAGAAGAATAATATAATACTATCTATATACAAACTACAACTTGTTTTGTTGAAAATTAAATCAACAATTATATATGTTGTATGTACCTAACTATTATATTTCTACAATAGATTGTCATGTAAATATATGTGATATATATATATTTATACTGAATATAATTAATTGTATTATAAGATAAAACATAATATTATATCGTTTACTAACAAAAAAAAAAAAAAAATTAAGAAATCTAAATTAATTCGAGTAAGTATATTATAATGCCGACATGAAAATTATAGGAGTACAAATATATAAAATAAGTTAAAATGCTCAAACGAGACCAAACGATGAACAGACGTGACATCTCAGTGTGTTTTATTATTATGTCACATCTTACAGCAACAATTAATGAGTGAAAAATAAAAGTATTATTTAGTTATTTACAATACAGACATATTACGACTAAATAAAGTATTATTTTTGCTCTATGGAGCTTTTGTGTTTACATTTTACTTTAAATGACAGATGGTTGAGAAAATGGTAATTTTATCCAAACCATTGTGAATAAGTTCTTGTAAATAATTCTTCTTTGAATAACGTTAAAAGTATTCTCGGTTCAAATTATGAATTATGCACCTGTTAAGTTAGTTTAATTATATGTTAAAATGTTAAATATTTTATATGTTTATTTTTATTTTCCGGAAAGTGAACTACAGATTTTTGATTTAACTTAATCAATTTATTCCTTACTTGTTGTCTGTAACTTTCACACACATTTTACAATTTCAATTAAAAATATGAGTCTTTCATGTTATAAAAAAAAATAGTTATTTAATTCAAATATTAAAATTCATAACGAAAATTAAATTAAAACTTAAAGATTTAACACAATTACAATTTTTATTTTATTATACATTATTAAAAAATATAATGTAACAATAGGTTTATAAAAATGAGTAGAATGTAGAAGTAAAAATTAATTATTTCCTTCTACTTCACCCACTACTCACTAGCTACATTTTCTTCATCGGGTCGTAATTTTATTGTGCTGTGCTTTGGTAGATGAAGCTAAAATATATGTCTCACAATATAATATGCGTTAGTCACTTATGAAGTAAGGTTCGGGATGTCTTCCATTTAAATATACATATTTTTTTGTGGTGGTTGTAGAATAATCTAGGAAAGTTATAAATTTGTTTTATGATATGGTGTAATCAAATATAAAGTTTGATTTTGCATATATTCACATCATATTTTGTTATATTTTATAAAAAATTGAGAATTTTAAAAATTAATAATATCATAGGTATTAGGGCATATTTTTGTATGCATACTGTTCTATCCTTTTTTATTCCTATATTTTTAGTTATAAATTTTAGTACACTCTTTGATAACCGTTTTTACTTTTTAAAGCCTACTTATTCCAATTTACAAACAATGGTTAATCATTTAGATATTATTATAATTATTGCAAAATATTATATTATGTACTAACAGTAGTATGAAAAACGAAAGATAAATAATTTATAAATAATAACTTAATATTAAGCATCTTACTTAACACACTAAACAATGTGGTGATCGATGAATATAATATACATGTTATATATATTATATTTTTTTCAACCAATGCATAGTAAAATATACAAAAATAAAAATAATTTATAAATCAAAAAATAATGTAATCCTTTTAATAAAGATAAGATACATAAGATGGAGATAAACTTTTTGTTAGATTAAATGTAATTATTCTTTTTCTTTACCTTAACATATTAAAATGGTTTTTGGATACCTATGTACACTATATAAACTCCAAGAATACAATATTATTATATTGTAAACAATATTCTAAAACATATGTGGCAGATATTAAATAACATGAAGATATCTTATACGAATATCTAATGGTTTAAATACAGTAATAAAAACATAGTTGAAAAAAAAATGTTTTTTGACCTTTTGAGGGCCTTGTTGTTAGAAAAAGTAAATTGCCGTAGAGTTAACGAGTTTTTCAAACACAAACATTTTTTTTATACGAAATATAAAAATGTATGTAAAATAAGGCAAGAAAATGAAAAAAGATGGACGGTTTTCCCCTGTGAACAATATAAATCACGATGCTTCGGCTAACGGGAAAAAAAAAAACATGTTAAGTTTATCACGCGAACTACTGCAATTAAAAAACTTATTTTAATATTTTATGATATTTAGTTTTTTCTCGACATATATTCCATATTAACATAAAAAAAATAATAAAAGTATATCATTAAAAATTATAAGTGAGTTAATAATATATAATAATATACTCATATGGACATCACGGACCGTATCAATTTAGTGGACTAACATATGTTTTGGAATCTAAATATCGACCAATAAATAGTCGTAATAGTTTGAAATGTTATTCCGGGTCAATCTTGAGCCTTGACCAACCATAATAATAAATAATTATTGATCAAATTTCTTCATGGTTTCATATAGTATTTTATAATTTCTTTAAATATTGGACAATTCGAGTAAATAGTCGAATTTGTAGAACAGTGTATCAACTATAAAACAGTTTCCCATTACCTAAGATTTCCCCAAAAAAGGGTTATCTGTAAGAACATTAAAAAAACATATATTATAATAATAATTAATTAATTAAAACTTTAAGTGTTTCAAGTTTAGATAAGCAGAGTGAAATGGCATGGAAAAATCCTGCAAAATGTTGGCGATGTCTTTTAAAATTTAAATACATAGACCTACATGTATACATATCATATATAATTAAATCATTTTCAAAAATTCTATTTTATACTTTAAAATTAAAATACACGTAGTCATTTGAAAAAAAAAAATTAAATTCTACCTAGGTAACAATATAAAAAAAAAATATATTTAAAAAGGCAACTATTAATAACTACTTTTGTAGATTATGAGACGAGTAGGTATTTACAACTGTTAAAAGAATCACCCAGTAGATAAACTACCTAGATACTAATTGTCAAAATTATGTCAGTAATAAGTCCACAAACTTACAGTTTTTATTATATTAGTGTTAAATAACTTAAAAAGTAATTTACAGTTATCTGATAAAATTTACAGGCAAGCAGAAACGTTGTGGAGTAAAAGTCATGGGTTTAACAAACGTCAAATTTAAGTGTTAAATACCAGTGAGTCCAATTATGGTAGAAGTTTATAAAAGAATAATTGAGTAAATAAAATAGAATGAATTCCTATACAATAATAATATTAAGTTTTTGAAAATTAAATATGTTAAAATATACATTAATTAGAAAAAAGTTTCATTGAAATTTAAATAACCTCTATAATGATGGATATGTAGATAAAAACAAGTAGGGCCATAATATTTTATTTTTTATTTGTATACTATTAATGTAAAAGTTTGTTGAAATTTCGACTATATTAGATTATATTGGTTCTACAATGATGTGCGGGTTTTTTTTTTTTTTTTTTTGTATGTCAGTCACCATAATTGGAAAATAAAAATACTTCAATCTCTAACTTTGAAGGTAGTTTCTAGTAGCAAATTGAATCTAGTTAAGTTGGTCAAAAGTGCAAAATTCTGAGAGATTTTTAAAACAAATATTCGTTAACAGTAGTCATTAACAAAATAGATTTTTTGTTGTAGTTCAAAATGTAAATACCACACACAATAATTAAATATAAGTAGCACATAACAATGTTAAATGGATTTCAAATTTAAAAATTTAAGTTGACAGTTCACAAACAAGTAAGTATAGGAGTATTCATCAATAATGGAAATCAATTAGTACAATGTACCTACCACAGAATTATGAATAAAATATTCACAGATTTTTCATCGGAAAAATGTCTTATGGTGAAAAAGGATTTTTAATCATACATATTAATTAATAAATTATTAACTATCGGTTTGAGAAAAATTATAAACATAAACAATAAATAAATAAAAAAAATTAATTAAGACCATAAAATAAGATTAAAAAATCGATTTCAGGGAAAACTTTTATAAGAGTTCAATAATGTTTATTATTTTTTTTTTGTTATTATGTTTGTATTTTATAAAAAACAACTTTTAATAAGAGAAATATAATAAACTTTGTTTTTTCGATATTTATTATTTGCTATCATCAAAAAATTGACTTAAAATTGCACACTCAAAAAACAAATAAATTTCAACTAGTGATAGAAGCTTTCAAGTTCACTAAAACCACCTATGGTTCAATTAATAAATACCAGTGATAGGTACAGAAGTTGTGCTATTGTTCAAGCAATAAGAAACTATTGTACTATAATTTTTAAATCAAAAGTTATTACAGGTTAAAATAAAAAAAAATGATCTGAAATCTGAAACAATTGATACTAAAAAAATACCAGCACTTCCCTCAACATCATCAAGTTTAACAAGTAACAAATAAACTGATTTGTCACCCTCTGTATCTCATTCATAAAATAAAAATTTGAAAGTAACTATTCCACCAAACTTCAAGAGACAAATTCAAAATCCAATGATCTCCTCCTAAACTAAATAACTGTGTCAAAAAAAAAAATCATAAATACTACCCCAGAGCTAGAAAAGAGTGTGTATCATTAACAACAAATTTTCTTGGGAAGATCTATCAATCATTTCAAATGTTGAGATTTTATTAGCTATATTACCATGTTCTCGCTTTATTTTATAAAAAAACCTCCAAGGATTACATAAAATATAGTGCAAGAGATCATTGAAATCCCCTCAATTCTACAGATCCACATCTGTGGTAGAACTCTCTTGGAACAACTTTATTGATTCAAACACTGAATTATAAATATTGAAAATAACTCAAAAACTTCCCGAATCCTTAAACAAAATTACAACCACCTACCTAATTTCAGAAAATCTTGGTGAATAAATATACCGACGCATCGACAATTCTAGATGGGGTTTGTTAAAAGTGTCATCTGTATTAACACAGAAATTCTTATTAGAAGCTTCCAAACCTCTTTTCAGTATTCACTGCAAAATTAATTATATCCTCGCAATCATTCCTATAAAGAATCATCATTTCCATAGGCATAAATAAATGTGCACATACAAGATACATGTCTGCGACAATGGTCGTCTCATCCAAATAATATGAAAGTGAAAATCAAACTGAATATACATATTATTGGTAATCTCAACCCACCAAGAAAATATGAAGTAATTATAATAAGACTCAGACTCTAGTCAAAAAAATGTAATATAATATGAAAATGTACCCCATTGGTCCTTTTTCCGAATAATATTATTTTTTTAAAAATGATATTAATAATAAATTTTCATATACTCATAAGTAACATTAAGTATATTATAGCATCTGTTATGTACATAGTACATACAATAGCTTCACTTAATAACATGTAATTACTTGAAGCTAAGAAAAAAAACCGTGTTGAGAAAGATAATTTAAATATTATTCAGTTCAGATGTCTACTACTAGGTCTGTATCTGTTATGAAATATTTCACAGAACATTAACAATTGTTGTAATTTATATTAAAGTAAAACAACAGAAATATATTTTAAGTAGGTATAAGTATATAAAATCAATATTTATTTTACTATTCATTTTATTATGAAGATATTATAATATAATATAATATTATATTATAATCAAGACTTAGGTAACTAGACATATTATTTAGTTGCCTTATTTTTGCACACTTATACCTATACATTTGGCTTACCCGTTGCCAGTTGGGACCATGATTATATTATGTCAAACGTATTTATTGTTATTATATTACAATTTTACAATTATCAAATTTAAAATAAATTGTTAAAAAAAAAACATTATTATTTTTTATTCGTTTCTATGGTGATAAGCAAAGCGTTATAAATTAAATTCCCATTTTTAGAGGTTTTTCGTAATTGTTCGGTGGTTTTTCCCGTGGCACTATTGATAAAATCGAAAAATGACATCTTTAAAGTACCATCTTGGTACAATTTGCTAAAATATAAGGTCTATTATATTGAACTCTAAGCACTCCTTCTGGTAGAAATTGTGTATACAGGATATATAAAAAAAAAAATTAACACCATTGTAAAAACCCATAGCTTCCTTGCTCCGCTCAGAATCTAAAATTGATTTATCACGGAGTCGTGATCAAAAGATAATATATTATACATTTCGAGTGTAGCAAAAAATTTTTTTTAAGTTGGTATTTAATGAGTTATGTTTAAGTCACTAATTTCGTTATCTACTACCACTCACAAATTTATCTTAATGCTGGATCTGTTGGGTTTTATTGAAGTGTTATTTTTTTGAGGAGAAAGGGATGAACAACTTATTGTATAGTACATTCTTAATTAAACGAATGTATCATTTGATTTGGCATTTTGTAACGTCAGAATTTTGTAGATCATTTTGATTTTTCTATTTTTAAAAAGTCACAACAAAAGTTTTGATAATAGTTATTTCGGTTATTTTTAGGTTGCACATAATATGTACAATTCTTTCATGTATAAACACTTTAGTTGAACTCTACAATCTAATAAATTTTATAAAATAATTTGAATTTCTAAGCCCCCCCCCTTTACTTCTATTGACCTATATTGTAATAGTTTATAAATTATAATAAATAATAATATCTATTTGATATCGGATAAACATACCAATATAATACATTACGGTCATTCCTGTTATATTTCTTTAGGTATATAATAGATACCTTTGCGGGTAAATAAAAACATAAGAATGGGATACTATATTTAACTGATTTAATCAACTATTTTTGTTATATTTGTATTTATAATTTTTACTAATGACAGCAGTTTAGTATATCTAACTAAATTTACGAATTTCAAGTAGAATTTCTCGAATTGCAATTTTTTAAAAGCTTTACGTTTACAAGTAATATACATGTTGATCCTAAATTGTGTAGACTTGTAGGTAGTAGTTATGCTTTACATTTACATTATAAGTAAAACTCGCATAAGACGCTTTCCCGCTTTGAACGCTCTAGAGAGCTGGTCCCTTAAAGAGCGTCTTAAGCGAGTTTTGCTGTAGTTGAATATCAAATTAAGTAAAATATATTAAATGTAAAAAAAAACACACAACTTTTCAATGATCATTGAAAAAGTTAACGACGCGTTTCTTAAATCCAATCCTCTATGTTTAGAAAAGTGCCCTCACTGCAATATTATATTATAAATAATTTATTATTTTTAAATGGCGTCCATGGAAGATTAACTACAGTTGACTTTAAACAGCACCCACGAGAATTTTTAATTAGCATTACAATGAATATTAAATCATTTCAGTCAGAGCTTGCATTTGAAAAAAAATTCCGTTTATTTTATTTACAATTAAAACGTTACACAATTTTTGCCTTTATCGTTATTTACAATTAAAACGTTATTCATCTTTTGGGTTTATCGTTATTTAAAATAGTGTTAATGTACCAATTAAATTTAAAAATAATAAATAATGTGAGTAGGTAATGGCCCAGACACGGAATATAATATAATCAATTCTTAGATTGTTTGCATGGAATAAATGTTTCTACGAAACCTCAATAGACCTTTTAAATAAATGGATTTTAGATTATTTCGTTTCTTTTTCGTTCAATGATATTCTATAAATTACGTTTTGTGTTATTTTTCGTTTAATAATATTATTCAGTATACTTTGTTAATCGTTATGTTTTGTTTTGCGGTATTTAATTATTTTTGATTATAGCTTTCCGTTATAATTTGGTTTACAAATTTCAATCGTTTTTTGTCAAATATAACGTTATTGTAACGTTTGCAAGTCCTGGTTTCAGTTCAATATTTGTTTGAAAATTTAATGTGTGGTATTTTACCATGCAGATAGCTGTTTAGTGACACATAAACAAATTCGCACAGCGATCACTCTATCAACACTTTAAGCAATTTATTACTAACATAAATACACTGTATGTCAACCATTACTATACTATTGATGGTTGCTTAGAAGCTTAGTTATGAATTATTATTATTATTGAATATAATTTTATTATGTTATACAAATTGTTATGATTTTAAAGACTCGGTGACAGTTGTTGAAGTATCCACTGAGTAGTTTAGTAGTAGCTTTTAATCTGTTATAACAATTAACCCGTCTTGCGTCATCACAAGACAACGATGGACTCGAGTTAAATTTATGGCATGGAAGTTCATATTAATTCTTTAAGTTTTACGTTAATAGCTGTTCTAAAAAAGAAGGTCTAAAATATCAGAAATATTTTACGGTGAAATTAAATCCCGGACAGGTTAAGTTTATTATGATTTATAGCGTTTAAGTAGATACGTTATCAAAATCATATTAATGAATGAAGGGTAGGTTGACTAGGTTACCTGTTACAAAATGTTAAACATTTAAAAATAAGTAGGTACTTTTTATCAATGCCTAAATTGTGTTCCGAATTTAATCGGAAATCATTACTGGTAGACCGACTATACCGTTTTAGTTACATGTACTTTATTATAACTGATCGTATTTATATAATATCTAAGACTTACGTGTATGATTAATAATTAAAATCTTATTTAATCAAGTAGATACAGGTAAAGTTATAACTAAGTAATATAACTTATAAGCAGTATTAGGCATAGATAATCAAATAATTATCTAGATAAGATAATAGATATTTTTCAATATAATCATCTAGATAAGATAATAGACTAATTCAAATAAAATTATCTAGATAATAGATAATTGAAAGAAAAAATTATCAAGATAATACTTAGATAATTTATAAAAAAAAAACTTTAGCTGATAGCTGGTTATAAAAAAAAAATATAATAAATTTACATTGATAGGTATTTTATTTATTTTATGTTACATAAACATTCAACAGATTGGTACTATGGTACATTTGGTTACATAGAAATGATTGAGGTAGGATTACGATGCACTTTGAATTGTTTTCCAAATCTAGCTACGCGATGCTCGTTTTATAACAAACCTACATTGAATTTTTTGACAATTTTACGGTCATTTTTTTGGAGCATTTTGAAGTTTTTTCTAAATTTAAATTAAAAAATTTGCACTTGTTTGTACAAGGTTTTTATAACCAAATATTATATTTTTATTTTTATTTAATTCAGATAATATTATGTTCATGGAGCTCCTAGATTACTATCGTGGAGTCCTAGGAGTCCGTTGATCACAGATTTATAATATCTGCTGCTGTACATTCTACTGAACATTCTACATTGATATTCAACGAACACAAATTAATTAATTATTATATTTTAGTGCACCACATTAATTATTTTTATCAGGACTAAGGTAGTAGAAAATTAAAATAAAAAACTAGTTTCCTTTCTTTGGTAGCCAGTTCATAAATATTTTTGTCTATTATTATTTCTTAAACAGATTGAATACAAATAACTGAACAGCTAAAACCAGTTCCAAAAACGGACTAAGATTCTAGTCTAAGTAGTAGTTAATAGGTATTAAGTTAAAAATAAATATATTAAACACGTAAATATGTAAATATGAAATACAATTAATTACAATCAGCTAGTATTTCGTCTAAAACTACGAATGTTGTTTTCCAAACAAATAATAAAACCGATTGCTTGGTGCAATATACTTCTATAATACAATTCGATAATGTATATTTTAGTCTAAAAATATCTTGTTTTTATATGACAAATTTACAACTGCACAGCCTGCTTGTACTGGAGTTTTGGCTGCATCGGAGCGCAATAACAGTGTGATAGGGGTATTTACATTTTTGTTTATTACCTATGAATTAATTTATTTTTTACTATATTTACTTTATTTACAAAAATTAAAAATTCTCTAAAATAATTGGTTATTTAATATCTAAAAAAAACACCATTTGAGGATCTATCTCCCCAAATTCCCCCCTTGTAAATACACAGCTGAACCTACCCTACTATTATAATAATATATATAACATAGGTATATATATATACAAATATGTTTAAGCCGTTTGTGACTGTAATATTGTTATTGTGGTTTGTTCATTTTAATTATTTTTATCAGTTCTCATTGAAGCAAAGTATTATTATCTATAACAGCTATAATATATGGTGATACATGTTATATAACTTTGGGGTGCACTGTGCAATACGTGACAAAATAATATTATATTATTATTTAATAGAGATAGCGCATATACAGTGGTGTGGTATCGTACTCGTGTATCTGTATAACTGGACATACATTTCGTTTTTGTTTTGGATGTTAATAAATACAAATCAAAATTTAAAATTTCAATGTTTTATTGACATACTTCATATCAAAGTCTATTTAAATTTTCAGTCAATAATATTATTTATTCGTGCAGTGTTGTATTGTTTTGTTGCCTACCTACATTATATGTTCCATATTCCCAGAGTAGACATATGTTCTAGAATTCATAAGATATATTATGGGTTATAAATTTAAATTTTTCCCTAATAGATGTTTCACGTGCATTTGTATGACGTGACCGCAAACTTAAATTTCAGGACGGCATCTGAGTTAAAGTAGTCTGGACCGATGATTTATTGAGTTTCTCTATGACAGGTAACTTCCTGGTTTCTTAGCGGAGCTTTGTTATCGAATTGAATTTGATTATCTCTTAAATACGTCACACAATATTGATTTAAATTTAAATATATTAAAAGTTGAAGTTTAATCTATTCATCGTCAGAAACAATAATAAGACAGTGCATATTCACTTAAGAATTAGAATAATGAATTTTTAGTTTAATATTTTGAAACAAACGTATAATCTTCAACTATGGTATTGAAAATGTGATCGAAATAAAACGTTATTGTTTCCAAGCTTATAAATATAGAGCCATTTACCGACGAGATCCGTGTTTAGTAACAAGTATAATAGGTGCATCTCTAAGACCGTCACACGTCCTAAGTCATAATATTATAATGTATACAAATACGTTTGGGTGGAGAGTCAGTATGGCAAAAAATGGAATTATTCCTATATTATAATATAAATATTATAATAATCGATGCGAATCGACGAAGTAATAAGTTTAATATCGACAGCATGCAGTTGGACATGCACACGACAACAACAATAATAACAATAATAATAATAATAATATAATATTGTGTCGCCGGTGCAATGACCCGCAAATCCACCACCCAACCCCCTGCCATCGCTGCAGTAACACTGTGGCTATAGCCTCCTCCTCCTCCTCCTCCTAGTCGGTGGTTTACGTCGCCGAGCATACGATATAACATTGTGCATTGTATACTATAGAGGTGTAGGTATGTTTATATCGTAATATACCTACAGGCTACAGCAGAGGAGTCGTATATTATATCGTATCGCACACTCGTATGGGTACCTATATATTATAATACGACAGTGGGAATTGATGTCGTCAACGTGCACGGCGATATATTATTACGTCATGCGCGCATATAACCGTCGCATTGTGCACGGCATAAACGTCGCGGCCGTCGGGTATTTATCTATTCGGTTTGCGCGCCCGCCACCAAACATATATATTATCAGACGGCACTCGGACGAGATAGGGGTTGGTCGAGCGTCCCGGAGGAGCGGCGGACCGCGCTCGCTTATATAATATACTACGCGGAAGTGACGACGAGACGGACGCACATTATTCTTTTGACCTCGCGCGAGTGACACACACGCACGTGCGTTTAAGGGTAGGTGTAGTGCTGTGCTGGCGGCGGCAAGGATTGCCGGACAAGGGCGGTGGCGGGTTGGGAGGGTCGCCGTCGACCAAATTGGACCAAATTGACAGTTTTTATGGCGCGACGCGTACACATTATACGTGTGTATATACATATATAATACACGATGTGTGTGGCCTGGTGTGCTCGCGGGGACGACTACGACGACGTCAGCGCCGTTGGTGGCGGTGGCGGTGGCGACGAGTGTAAATACGTGAGAAGGCGTATGTAATTCGCCGACGTAGGCACACTCACACACACACGTCGAGCCGGACAGCGACATCGTCGTCGGTGCCATACTTACGTTCTGCTCGACCTCTTTAACTATTGTCCCTTAATCATCGTTCTCGACGGGTCTCACGACCGTCCGCCGCTGCCGTCGGTTTTAGATAGATAGATAGATAGATAGACAGAGGGAGAGACAGAGAGAGTGGGAGAGAGAGAGAGAGACCTGGCTCAAGTGGCGGCGACCACCACGTCTTCCTGCTCCTCGTCGTCGTCGTCATCGTCCTTATCGCCGCTGTCGGGTCCGAACATAGCATAATAATATATAATAATACGGGGTATGTGTGTGGGCCCGTGTAAAGAGCACTCCCCCGAGTGGTACCGGCTGACGAGCGAATTACGATCGTGAGACGTATAATAATAATAATATACGAGACGATTTATATATTATATTGTTGAACAATATATGTGAGTGAGTGAGTGAGTGTGTGTGTGTTTGTATGTGAGGAGGAGGAGGAGGGTCCATTTCTTCGTATTACCTCGATCGGTCGACTCGGAACCTACCGGTTGTGGTCGAGGGGATGGAATAAGTGATTTTTCCGCCGACTCGCCATAGTAGCCATCTTCAGAGATACGGTACATATATGATAATAATAAAAATAATAATAATAATAGGGATAATAAATACATTTTTGTGTCGAGTACCGACAAAGCGTACCGGCACTTGTACTCGACTATCTTATTTTTTTTTTTTTTTTACTATTTCTTTGCTACTGCTGGCACAGCAACCCACCGCCGTCGGTTTAAAACACGACGTGATAAACATTTTTCTACATTATCTGTATCCTTCCCGTATGTAATAAGTCGTACCTCTATGCTGCGACTCACACATTCCCCTGCCACATATATGTCTGTCCAAAACCGTATATAGCCTACCCAACGTGCCAACAATGTTTGAATAGGTCCTTGTATGTATAGTTTTCTTATGCACAAAAAAAAACTTTGAGAATGTGATTTGCATGGATATTACTATCAATAAGGCTGGGATTTTGAATAATTTTCATTTGTCCTTACGGTACCTCCGTAAGGGTAAAGTATTCCTGACAAAACCACAGTTATTTTAATGTAATTTTTTTCTACTTTTAAAACGTATTTCACTATTTTTTTTAACATTTATCCAAAAATACTTTCGAAAAATTAAATGTGCATGGTTATTGATAATATCACACATTTAATTGAGTTAAAAATATATTTTGAACCAATAGTAATACGCATAATATGAACTACGTAAAATGAATGTATACAATTTAAAAATATTTTTTTTATCAATTATTGCAGGTAGGTTATTTGATAAAAAATATTTACATAATAATATTATACATTCATATCCATTATATCAGCATATCGAACTACTACCCCTAACTAATATACGTTTGAATTACAATACACGAATAAGTGTAACATAAATAAAAAGAGCAATACTATAGCTACATTCTACATACTACAATGCATATCAATAGTAACATTGCAAATTTCAATTAATCAAAACTGTTATTATAAAAGTTCTACGAAAAAATAATAAATATTATTTTTTAAGTATAAATAACGATATATATAATATATCAAGTTTAAAATATAATTAAAATAAGTGCATGTGTTTATAAATATATAAAAATATATTCAAACGTATCAACATTTTAGAATTTAACAATATTTAAAAGCGTTTTATAATAATAATATACCTATGTAATACCTATAATGTAATATATCATTAATTATAAAAGTAAAACTAATAAAACAAAAAACCGGCCAAGTGCGAGTCGGACTCGCGCACGAAGGGTTTCGTACCATCGTCTATAAACGTGTTGGCAATACTGCTTATATTATATTATATTCTAGGATTTTTAGTGTTTGTTGTTATAGAGTAAACAGAAATACATAATCTGTGAAAATTTCAACTTTCTAACTTTTATGGTTCATGAGATACAGTCTGCGGTGATAGACGGACGGACAGTGGAGCCTTAGTAATAGGGTCCCTTTTTATCGTAAATAACCCTAAAAAACGTGTAAGGTGCACTTCTGTATATTAGGTTTCGAGTGTACCTATAGTCATTGTGTATAAATGTGTCATTGTATATGTGGTAAATTTAAATTCAGTAAAAAATCACTGTATATTAAAAATGGTTCTGACCGAAGACTGACCTGTGTCGGTCTCTTTTTCTAAGAATATTTTGTAGTTTATTTTCTAATTGCTTAATAGCTTAAACTAATGTAGCTCATAAAAAATGAATTTATATGTGGCTTTACATTAAAATGTTCATTTTAATTTCTAAACATTAATTAAGTCATTTATTGAATTTCCAAGCCTTAAGTATTTTCAACCAAAAAATAATTTGTTAAGAGGACGTGATACTGTGTTGTCTCCGTCTTAGAAGTGAGTAACCTAGCAAATTCTACGCAAAGCAGAACACGTGTAGCTCTGTTAGTTTAAAAATTAGAGTAAATTGACCTCTTATAAAATCTAAAGGTAAGATTATTATCTAGACAAAATCATGGGTTTTTTATTATATTTTAATTTCAAAGAGAGCTATGAGTATTTTAAAACAGGAAATTGTTTGTTTTTAAAGTACTCACAATTCGCTTAAAAATTAAAATATAATAAAAATCTCATGAGGTTGTCTAGATAGTAATCTTAACTTTAGATTTTATAAAAGGTCAATTTACTCTAATTTTTAAAGTAACGGAGCTACACGTGTTTTTCTGAGCATAAAATTTGCTGTTATGCATTTGTAAGACGGAGACAACACATGCGAGTATCACGTCCTCTTAATATTCATGATTTTGCAAACTTTCCATATTTTTAATTTCTGTAAAATCATCATTATATGAGTTTAACGTTGTTTTAAAATGTTAACCTTTTTAACTTGAAAACAATAATTGTATCATAAGTACATAGATCAAAAATTAAAACTAGGAAAAGTCAACAATTCCAAATGTCTATAAATAGCACAATAAGATCCAAGTTGCAAACACGTATTAAAATAATATTATATGTACAAATTGGTAATATTTTATAACAGTTTCAAATACCTACGGTTATTCGTTTTTGAATTTCAACAAAAAACAATTGTAGAATTGTACGGGTTTGGAACTAAAAAAAGTTTTGATTTGGTGGAGTTTATTGTTAGATTCCTGATCCCATAGTAGTTAGTGAGTTTTATTGCTCCATTCCAAAGCGCATCTGTTTGTGTCTTTAAGATATGATAGTTCTATTTTGGGTGTAACAATATAACTATCATATGTAATGTATATGATTATTATGGTGAATGTAAATATTATTATTTTGTAAAATTTAAAATGTAAATTGTTTTGTTTCCCGGAAAATGACTTCATTTTTGAAGAAATAAAAAATATTTAAAAAAAAAAAAAAAAAATCAATTTCAATTGTGAAAATATTCCCTTTTCTCTTTAGTTTATCACTAACAACCATACTCAAACTTAAAAAGTGAAAACATTTCTTCCGTTTCAAATTATGATGATAGATACTAAAAAAATGATGAAAAAAACCGCATATTATTGTAAGACAAATACATTCTTCGAGCTTCTCAGAATCGAAAAATAAAATAAAAATAAAACAGACCAAAAGTGTCATGAAAATCTTAAAATCTTATTTAAAAGGCACTTTGAAAAGTAATTTTTTAATCCTAAATAATTATTAACTAAATCTTTAGTTCTTACATTATTTAAGTCATATTTTTTTTTTTTTTGCATCGATTATTCATGATTTAATGTATGTAGGTCTTTACAACTATTAACATTTTTATTTTAGATTATTATCCACAAGTATTTTTATGAAACGATGGTGACCTTACTTTATAAAGTCAATATAGGAAATTTTGAATAATGTTCAGAGGAAAAATAATTCGCTTATTACACGCAAACCCACCTGTATAATATAATATATAATGTATTTTTTTTTTCAAAGTAAACATTTCATAATAATTTAAACAGCCTTTATAACCAGTGTTGTTTGTGCCAGTGTGCCACCTTTGTTTGTATAACACAATATATGAATATTTTTTAATATTGATGATATGCCCATTTACCTCTTATTATTTTAAGTAAATTAAAAAACAGTTGTAGTGAATGTCTTAAAAATTAAAATAATTTAATACCTACCTGACCTTAGAGTGAAAATAAAACAAAAAATGGATACCAATAATGAAATTTAAATATTTATAGTACCTACTAGTTTTTATTTTTTAACAGAAGTTTTATTAATCTAATTTCACATTATAAATTGCATAATAATTATACAATTTCTATATTAAATTAGGTTATAATATTTAGTATAATACCAGATCATTTTATAAAACTGTATTAAAAATATCCAGAAGTCATTAGTAATAATCTCATTTCCCAGGTATTTAAAATAATATTAGTCTCCGCGAATCGGACTATGGTAAAAAAAACATAAACACGGCATTCAACTAATATATTGTATAATGAGATAATAAATCTATCGTAATAGCTAACCAACCTAAATACAAGATACTAGTATTAAACCTATAATAACGATGAAAACATTATGATAACTGAGTGAAAATTAATTTCCTAATTGGAAATCAGAATCCATTCTAGCCATTGGTTATATTATCATATGTTTACGGGCAAAATGTATTTATCCTCTTTGAAAATAGTCAGGGATGTCGTATCCATATGTATAATGGTTAGGTATAAAAATAAAATATATAAAAGCATTGAAACGTACTAAACACTCTATTGTACGTAAACAATACCTATACTTATAATATAAGCCATGATTTATTACCTGTTATAATATATAATATGACAAATGATATTGCATTGGCATCTTATGAACAACAAGAACCGTAGATCCATAGCCTCATTGAGGACTTGTTGCACCCGGCTTACTACAGTACTTGTTCATTTATTCATTTTTTGGGTTCTGGTACTGGACTATATACACACTGCGTTTGTAGGTATACGCGAGTGTTCAAACCAGAGACTGGAACCTTTTTAATTTATCGGTATCGGTTCCTGTATTAATTCTCCAAAAATAAAATAACTATTAGGGTTCGATCCTTTGATAAAAAAAAAAAATAATAAAGGTATCAATTTCAAAAAGTTTCGGTACCGGTTCCAAATAATTTAGGTACCGAAAAGTATAATAATTTTAAATACTTATCTGGAATGCTGGTTTAATTAATATTACGAGAAATATTAGAAAACTCATGTAATCATACATAGTTTATACACTAAACAGTAATACCATTGAATTATGATAAAAAAAATTATTTTATTTTTGAACCTAAAGGATAACCTATTTAATTTAAAAATTCCAGTTCGGTCCCTGTACTTTATTTATTAAAATAAAAGCTTCGGTTCCGGTTCCAGTTTTTTATATTTTAAAGGTTCCGGTTCCAGAACTGGTTGTTTTATGTTCGGTTCCAGTCCCTAGATTTCAAACACTGCAATAAAAATTTAAAAAAATACGTTTGTGTGCTTATTATTAACATTGTCATACGCGGGGCGTGTTAATAGTAACTTAAGAATAACTTAATTTAAAAATTATGGAGCTAACTTCTTAGATTCTATGATACTCCTAAAAATATTATTTCAACTATTTTGACAACGATCGTTGCACAAAATTTAAAGTTATGAAAAAAAAATAATCTGTGATAAGTTATAATATTATAAATCACGGTATAGTTGAAAAAAATTATGTTCATCTACGTCAAGATTTGATACCAATATGGCAATGTTGCTGTAATTCTTTAGTTACTTCGTTACTTACAACTAGTAACTGATAAAATCATATCATAGATATTCAACACAGTTATGACAAAAAATAACTGTACACTGCTGCAAAAAAGTCAAAAAGTAAGCAGAACAACTAAATTAATGTTCTTCGACACTGTTATGTAACTATATTGCCTATACATTACGCCGTGTGACGTTTATAATATCATATTATTATGTACTGTACTTATCATTTATTTTTGATAGATTAAAAATAAACACATGTATACTATGCTTGTAAATATTGGTTGAAAGTTATAGACCATTAAAAGTAACGTTGTAGTAAAACCTATTTTTGGACAGATGTAACTATGTAAGTCATATTTATGGTATATTCTTTCACCAACTATATTCAAAAAGATTCTAAATTTACTTAAAGAAGATTCTTGAAGCATTATTTCGACTACTTATCCTGTACACAGGTACAAAAAAATAACACGAACATCGTACAATCAATACATTCATCGCTCACAGTCTATAGCTGACAATTTAATACAGATATTTTTTTCTTATTGTTTGCATTATCTTCCAACAATTAAGTTACTATAGTTTGATAGTTAAAGTTATTACATACATAGATTTGAATATACCTAGAAATATGCAATATGGTAGTAAAGAAATAAGAATAAAATATATGAATTTAATAAATATAATAAAAATACAGATCATATTCTTAACTTTATATTTGGTAATTTTATTATAGAGAAATTGAATGATATATTATAGCTAACAACATTATAGATGATCATTAGATCAAATAGTTTCGGTTGAACGAAATATTTCAATGTTGTACACGTGTGGGTATCACGTTCACTTGTTTCCATGACAGCAGTAAGCATGTCACCATCACGTAATGCAAATGGACGGTGCATGGGTAAAAATAGATAAGTGAAAATCATAATTTTTCAGAAAACGAGTAATACGTCTAAATATTTCTGCATTAAATTCTTATTTATTTTTGAAAGGTGATTTAAGGTGAGAAAAAATATGAAAATCAAATAATTTTGTAATCGAAACCATTCAAAACATTTTTTTTTATATAAGATAATAAATAATCTAGAATTGACCAGATATTGTATAATTCACTTTTATCTACGCACCGGTCTATGAAATTGTAGTTAGGCACTCGTATTCAAAAATCGTAGGTAAATAATTCAACAAAACAGTTAGCCTGAGTACGATAATTCGCAGTTAATAATTAAAGTCATACCTATATTATAGTAATAATTTTGAATGAGCTAAATTAAAATACTTATTTACATTAATGCATTTTTTTATAACATCTTATAACCTGTAGGATGCAGGTGTTAGAAGTCATTACTGTCGATATAATGCGTTACCACTACCACAAGATAATTAAAAAATAAAGTACACTTCAGGCATCGTTACTTTTATGCAAATGTAGGGCACTTCAGAAAAATAATATCTGTAGGCTCTAGTTAGAATGTATTATTTTTATAAAAACTGTTAAATAGATGCTAGTCTCCGGAAAAACTTAATTTACATTGTTTTCAAACACGATTTGTACATTTTTACATATTATGTTTTCATTATATTTTAAAATTAGAATATATCTTATATTTATTTTGGTATAGAATAAAACAGGGATTTTATGTAAGTTAGAAACTATAAATATTTGTCAAAGTATCTAAATTTACATCCGAAAAATTGTATTGATAATCTTGTTAAACGCTACTGCCAACAAAATCAATTCAACCATGAGCTATATGAAATGTTCATTTAGTGTTAAAATTAGCATTTCCTGTACACCATAACATTTTAAAATTATTTTGACTCACGTTCAGCTGTTTATAGGCATGTGAAATTTTTGATTTTATTATTTATTTTTAAAAATTAATTTTGATTAAAAATTTTTCTTTCGGTCAAAAAACCTGAAAATATAATACAAGTTTGTTTGACGTTCAAATTTTTACAACATTGGATATTCACTCAATTTCTTATTGAACGTTTTAATTTAATTTAAATTTAATAAGTTACCTACATAATACCTGGACTAAAATATTATATACTGTACTTGCAGTGTTTACTATTTTATTAATTTTAGACGTAGCAGTATTAAGTTATGTGAGTTAAGTTATAAACCATGAGTTTTTAAGACTTACATATTTAGAATTTAAAGTATAAAAATTAATTCTCATAGTTATGTTATGAATTACAAAATAACAATCCTTATCAAGCAATTTAAAAAAAATTAATTTATTGCTCAGATTTATGTAACAAATTTACAATATAATTCATTAAGTTTTTTGATATTGTGCCCGCATATGTAGTGTCTGGTAATTATAACACTAACAATAAAATATGCTGAATAAACCACACAATATATTCTAGAGATGTTGAAAAAACGAGGAGAATATATTCAAATTTTAATATGTTTCTATCTATCTACATATATTGTTTCCAATAAATTGGCATATCTTATAAAAATAATAACTAAAGATAAGTATATAGTATATAGTATATATTATAAAATAATATAGTT
>WHPZ01587151.1:32141-49032 GCA_016617965.1 Macrosiphum rosae | reverse complement strand
TTTGGTTTTCGACCGCGGTTGAAGGCTTGAAGCGTTGGAAAGCGACCTTTTTTCGGTCCAGCGGGCCGTAAAGCGGGAATCCCCATAGTGCCGCGCGTAAAAGTGTAAATCCTCAAAAGTGCTGGACGCGTATATCACGCGTATTCCATGCACAACCAGACGGCGGACACTGTAATCTATACCACGGTACTTACAAATCATAAACTTTTGGTTACATCTTAGGTATATACATATTAGGTATAATCTCCTTGCATGACGCGTAAACATTTTTATTTCATGAAATTGTTTTCGTAGAATAATCTGATTGTTGCATATATCCCTTTATTATATAGTGCTTTACCTTTTGCCGTGATTACATTTTTTTGTGCGTCGCGTTTGGTATAGACTAGGAAATAGAAAAAGGGTATAACGCGAGGATTTTAAATAACGTAATAAGCTCTGCATATTATGCATTTATTGTAATTTATAAATTATTACAATTTGGTGACTTTAACATCAATTTTAATAATAAGAAATCGGAAACTTTTAAAACTTTCCTTATGGACACATTCAATTTACATATATGATAAACAATCCAGCAGAATCTACAACGAGAGATGACACCACTATCGATGCAATATTTTCAAGATATCTGGAAAAATTACATCACAAACATAATAGGTAGGTACGTATCATATTTCAGTTATCACAGGTCTGTAAATTCGATTATTGAATATGATTAATATAATAGTAATTAAATAGTAATAATAATCATTTTCATTTTTTTTCACATTTACTTATTGATTGGTATTTACTTTTATTTTGAATGGTTCCACTATTTGTAATCTATAATATTTGTTGGAAAAGAAACTTCGTTTCTACCGGATATCCCATGACAGTACTCACTTTTTATTTAATAATTAATTCAATAAGTTTTTACTAAAATTGACCTGTACATTTATGTCTAAAGATGTTTTATGACTTTTGAAACAAAACTAACATATTAGTTCGATGGTATATTAAATGTATTACTAAAACATTGTTTAAGACTATAATTTATTATCAATTTTCTACAAAATGTTCAACTATTTGCAATTAATTTTCATGCAAAAATATTTAAGTACCTATCTACTTCTAAAGAAATAACTAATATATAATATATACAGCGTGTTCAGCGTAGATTTCTTTATTTTGTTTCTTTAATCCGTTTAGAATCCTGATTAGGACCTAACCTAACATCTGGTGTAGTGGTTTGTGCCTCATAACTATTCACCTGTTAGTCAAACTTTGATTTATAACTAGTATTGTCGACCACAGAAGATCTGCAAAATATTTTGGCTTTGTGCGTATATAAATGAGTAATATTTTCAGTTAATAATAAAATAAGTATCAATAATATATTATAATTCTTTGTCCAATTGTTAACATTATTAATTCGTGTTTATGTGTCTAAAACAAATACATTTTATAAAATTATAAAGTCATACAATTAACTTTTGCAATGCAAGTTTAGCTCCATCGTATTTAACAATTTTTAGATTTATGCAAACTTATACTGATACGTAAAATTGTCAATTAATAACAAATCTCTGACTTTGGTACTTTAATAATTTCAACAATATTTTTATCATTACTTATACAAAAATTTAAAATTTTCTCATGAAACGTGAATACAGAATATCAGATCAACTGTAAATTACTGTTCAATTGTTCGATATTTCGACAATAAATTGATAATTGTTATAAAAGAAATCTTTTACGTATTCTGATAAACTAAATCAGAAGAGATACATATAAACAAGTAATCTGTCTCATTTATGTCTTACTTATTAATTGTTGAACATAACAATATTAGATTAGACACGTGTCGGTGTTATATTTTGTAGCAGTGTAGCATGCTATGACTAAGAGGAGCACTGGCATAGTAAATTTACCAGGTAAATTTCAATAATTGAAATTGAAAGTGTGACGCAGGTTTTCTGTCATGATAGTTGATACGAATTTCAAAAAAAAAATACTTAAAATGTAATGTATTTTAGAAAAGCTAATAACCTATTAGCAGTTTAAGGCGTATTACAAAAAAAAAAAAATTTTAAAAATTGCTTGTTTTGTTTAGAGATAGGTACGTAAGATATGGTACAAGCTGATAGCTGGACCATATATTCATATAATATTATGCATAAGATATTTTATAGAAAAAAAACATTTAACTTAACCTAACCTCTACCATACCTATACCAGGAATCACCAAATGGCAGTCCACGCCGACCAACTTTATCTAGCCCAAATACAGAATATTAACTTTTTTAATTTATAATCGTTGATAGTGGATTAAATAAAGTTTTCAATAATTTAAATTACATTTTTATTTCGGCCTTCCTTTTTTTGTATATTGAATTTTATTGGCCTCTGAAAACTTCCCGATTTCCTAAAGAGGCCCTCGAATAATATTAATTGGTGACCCCCGACATAATTTACCTGGCTTGTTCATATTATTTTATATAAATAATAAATATATATATAATTACCTATATTACAATACTGCGTCACCGTCTGAATTAATAAAAATAGTATATAAATATAATAACAATAGTCATAGGTATATATTATAGTATAATATATAACAATATAGAAAACGCTTATTTGTTTCGTTTATCGACACCCATAGATATACTATATATTATTAAGAGACCGATTAAACGTGTGTAGCGCGTGGCACGCAATCGATCGAGCACACCGGGGCTGATGTATGTATTAGAAATTAATTAATATAATAGAGATTTATTTAGGTCGTCGTGTTCTCGTGTGTACCTAATTATAACAATAATATTTTATTATAATATGTACTAACAATAATTATTGTTAAATCGTGTATTATAATAATCAGACGCGCATTTGAAACGCTTGCAGTATAATATAGTTACTTATTTATTATAATATAAATTATAAAATATGCATATTATACGGATGTAGATGTTATTATATTATTATATATTATTTGGTTCACTCGTCGCGTGCACGATTGACGGGTCTGGCCATTCATCGCTACAAGGCAGCTGGCGCGAGCGCGCTTTCATCTTCGTGGCCGCTAATTAATCAATTATGTATAATATCATAATATTATAATTTTATACATCGTTTCGCGTCACACTACATAGTCAGCTGATACAACTGAGTTTTGTACGCATTTTTACCACCTACCATAGTAACTCAGTAGCTGGTCCAGAAGTCACCCAAGGGGGGGGGCGAATTTAAAAAAATGTAATTGTCTTTTTGTTTAGCCAAATATTATAATAGAAAATAACGTTAAAATGACAGCCCGGGGGGGGGTGAACGCCCCTTCTCCCCCCTCTTATCCGCCACTGTAGTAACTAGTAACTACATTGATATATGTAGATATGTAAAAATATACGTTAGTCAACTAGAAGTCAACACTACAAATCAAGTCATCACTCCTCCTATATACCTCAATAATCAGACCACTTTCAACGTATGCCTGCCCTGTTATGGACGCAGCCTCACCCACTAAATTTAAAAAAATCAAAACTCTCCAAAACAAATTCCGTAGGATTTACCTAAAAACCCTTTGGTTTATCAGCAATCGCCAAATACACAACGACACTGGAATATCCCTAATAAATATCTGGATTAAAACCCAACTTGAAAACTTTCACTTGAAGCTGAAAGACTCAGACGGAGCCCTTCATTACCAACTAGGTAGAAAACCCCAAAATAGATTACCGTGACCTCGATTGCCCTAAGACATCCTCCTATCGGACACTGAAGAGCTTTCATCGGAAGATGAAAATAATAACCAAAACTAATAATATCAAACTTATAACTATGAATTATTATATAATTTTATCACTAATATAAATGTAAAAATTAAACTGTAATTTACTCTACTTGTAATAGGCAATAACACCTAACTTGCTGAAACATTTTAATATCAATAAACGAAAAAAAATATATAGATACGTGTGAAGTGTGTATGTAGCTGGTAGCTGATGTTGTATATTATACGTAACCCTAGAATAATAGATAGAGGTGTCCAGTGGCGTCCGCAGGATTTTTCAATGGGGGGGGGCTTGAAAATTAGTTACAATTTAATTTTTATTTTGTCTAGTCTAATAATTGCAGACGTTTATTTGGGGTATTTTAAAATGTTTTTAACTTTTCAACTCTTCTGGTAGAAAAAATGCTCTGATCATAAGCTTCGATGACCAGTGTATGTTTTTGGAAGCAAATTGGATCTAGTTAGTACTTTTAGGAGGTCGAAATTGAAAATTCTTAGTGCTTTTAAAAATAATTTTAGAAAAAAAAATGAAAATTTATTTAAATTGTTTGGTAACAAGCTTGGTTATACCGTCTTAAACTCTTAACTTGGATTGTATTTGATTAATTAAAATTTTTTTTCTATAAATGTCAATAAAAAATTATTTATCCGGTCAAAAAGCTTAAAAATGTAATACGTAAGTTTTTTTATTATAGCTAAAATATTAACAATACATAGGCATCATGGTTATTTTTGATAAGCATTTAAAGTTCAAATTTCGTCAAAACCACGGTTAATTTGTAGTTCAAAACTTATAAAATATAAAATATGTATATACAAGGCTAGACAATTTAATACAAGGTCTTTCATACAAGTAGTTGATACTTTTACCGAAAAATTACAGAAAATTTATGAAAATTGGTATGCAAATACAATGTTTTTTCAAAAATGAATTCATTCTGATGAGACATATATGAGATTTACTATAGTTGACAGTTTAAACTTGATCAATATTTTTTTGAAAAAGTAATAATAATACGGGCAATGGGGGGGGGGCTTCAGCCCGTTAGCCTCCCCCCTGCGGACGCCACTGGATGTGTCGTATTTGTACTTAGAGTTATAGTGGCGATGAACCGCCTGCAAAGTTGACGTGGGCAGGAATGTCAAACGGAAGAGGATCAACGTGTTTAAAATTTTAAAAAAAATGAGAATAATCCGCAACACTTCTGGTTTTATGACAATCAACAGGAATTGATTAATATAATCGTCGTTTGTTTTTTAAAACAGCGTTGGTTTGAGTATGTGCCGTAGTACGAAATTGGAAAGAATATGAGGTGGCCTGAAGTGACTGTATTATGAAAATTAATTTTTATTTTCAAATTTTGTTGAGTTTTTTTATTATATAATATAATTATTGTGAAAAAAATCTAAAATTTACTGTTATCAAATTATTTAAAATTTAAAAGATTTTTGAACCTCTAAGTTGTAAGTAAGGTATCAGCATCGATTTTATAATAATATACTTTAGTATAATACCTATAATAAAATTAGCAGTCACCGAAATTTCCTATATGGCTATAATACCATTAATTATTAATTGTATATATTATAATATAATCAATGGTATCAGTTAGGTATAATATATCAATACAAAACATTGAGGCAACGGTGTTTTTTTTTGTTTCTCGTTAGACCTAAAAGCTAGCTAAACATTTGAGTAGGTATTTAGAATGGACTAATTTCAGTTTTGTAAAATATTTATGATTATTACTTCTCATTCTCTTTGTTTAGGTTTAAGTGAATTATTTGTTAGTAATTACATTTTAATGACACTAAATATCTTATAATATTTTTATCAATGGGAATATTAGTTTCATTAAACTCTAAACAAAATATAAAATGGTAAATCAAAAGTCAACGTCCACAATAATTTGAGTAACATACATATAGGTACCTGTCCAGTATCCTCAATCAATTGTGTAACAATGGGGTGATCTACTTTACTCTCGAGCAACTTCCGATTGAAAATTAACTTGTTAACCCAGGTCCATTTGGTTATTTTCCCCCGAAATTGTCGTAAGTTCGTATCACACATGCGAATAGGTTAAATTTGAAATCATGGTTGCTGAAAATAGATCGAATCAGCTTTTTTTTTAGAATTCAACTTATTTAGTTAATTGGTTTTTATTTATTTCATGTGGATAATTATAAAAATAATATACCTCCCCCGACCTCCCCCCCATCGATTAACCACCAGAAAAATATAAAATATCTATGATCTACAAACTGCACTCGACGGTTTAGTATATAATATAATATTATTATATACACATACGATATGCCAATATAATACAATCGTCTTACACGTAACAATACTTATATAGTTTTAGACAGTGTTATTGCATAAAATATAAGAAAGCCAATATATTATATAAATCAAAAGCACGTGTGCCCTTGATCACCAGTATAGGTGTAGGACAAAATGTATATGCACATTATATTATTATCATCATCATATCACTATTACATATATTATATTCAATATTTATTTAATACAAAGGTGCAGCTTAAAACACGATGTATCGTATTAGCGGAGGGTGAAGTTAAACAGAGCCTGTACATACTGTTGTCTGTTGATATTGTATGTGACATACTGCAGCGTCGTTATAGAGGTAAATATTATAATAATGATGATACATCATATCATATATTGTATAAAGTATATTGTTTGGTAAAAATATAAGATAAAACATTGTTGTTCGGGAGCCAAGGTTGGTATATATAATATATATATAATCTGCGTGTATTGCGTGAATAACAAATATATATAATATTATTTTACTCTATATATAGCTATAGAAATATAGGCACTTTATTATGATGTGTGAGTGAAGTATAAATTAGGTTAACCGTTCAATCGATTCAGATTATGTGAATAATATATATGGTCCAACAGAGAATATACGGAGTCACGGAGACAGACCTAGCTGCAGGAGATCGAATAATGCGTCCCTATATATATACGAGTAGGTAATAGGTGTGTGTATACAATATATTATGCTATTATTATACATATGTAGTCTATATTATACACATTACACATACAGACTACACAATATAAATGTAATCACTTGTACTGCAATCGTTGTAATATTGTATGTGTATGATAAATGAATAATGATAATGATATATTTAATATAATATTATTATGTTGTACACTTGTGCAGTGTTAAGCTGTTATTGTTTTCGCGAGCGCCGGCCATCGTCCGCCGTGATGTATAATGTATAGTGTATACCTATATATAACTATATAGTATATACATATACATACTGCAGGTATATCTATTATGTTATTATAATGATGAATAATATTATGCCTACATATGTGTGTGTTTGTGTGTGTGTGTTGCCTCCCGTATTATAAATACTACGCGTCACAATCGAAGTCCAAGGCACTCGTTTTGAGTACCACTTACGTCGACCATATATTCGGCGGCAGTGTTCCTCCGCGCGATATTTTATTACATAATTTCACGTTTTAATATATAAAATAATTTTGTCCGAAATCACAGGCTGCAGTGGTCGGCGGCGGCGCGGTGCAGTCGTAGTGTTTTGATGCGTTATTGTAATAATTTATATAAACATATTGTTGTAATACTATACAGCCGGTAGAATAGAGCTGGTACCTATTTTAGTATACCTAATATACACGTCGTGTCAGAAATATTCTACACGCGTGTCTTCGGAAAATAATATTACAAAATATAAAACAGCCGCGGTGGCCTTATAATAATAAATCGTAGTAAAAATATAATATAGTGCATCGGCAGATCGGCTGAGCAGGACCCGTTCACATAAAAAATATGACCAAGGCGCAGATAAAGACGAATCGGCGCGAGTCCTGCTGCAAGGGGCACGCCACGAACGAAAACAATAATGGATACGTCGTCAGTCCGGCGAACGGTTGCCGGAAAATATCGGCCGTCGAAATGGTACGTACTTAACCTACGTACACGATAGAGTATTATATGCATTATTATTATGACAATTTGACGTAGTAATTACATTGTATTTTAATGTGTGTGTCGCGTTTACACTGCCTCAGATATATATATATACATATAATTAACGTATAGGTATATAATATAATAGCCGGTATATTACCTATACCCCGATCGTTACCACGGTAATTACCATATTAAACTCTTACAGTGACTACGTGTGTGTATTATGGTAAACGATCGCCGTTATTACGGTGCGTGATTATAATAGCTGTTATACGTATATATAGTTTGTCGCGCACAGGTACCCTACCTATATATTATATGTATACATTTAGTATATTAATTAATAATATTATTTTAACGTACACGTACGATTTATAGATAGCGTGATTCACGGAGTATACTCAACTCCGTTTAATCCTTATTAATCTGCACGTATTTATCCAAATAGGTACTGATTTTTGGAAATTATAAGTATACCTCCTTAAACACCTGTTGCATATTTTCAAATACCTAAATTTCGTTATGCCGTTGTAAGTGTGTAGTGTTGGTAACACATTTTATTTTCAAATGAGAACCTCTTTTTTTTACTAGACAATATGTTTATGTATCAAAATCGAAATGCTATTAGTTCCTAGTTTCCGCAAGCTTCTAAGCTATATTTATAATGCAAATAATAATTCATGAATAATGATAATTTGTTTAGTCGGTTCAGAATAATATAGTGTAGGGGCTTGGTAATCACCCCGTATAATATTATATTATGCCAAGTATAATTTAAATTGTTGTACGTATACATAGATGTAGCTGTTACACATACAGGTGAAATATATTTAAACTATTGTAATAATTCAAAAATTTTAATTTTGGATTAAAATCTACAGGTAGAAAGGCTCGTAGAAAGGATTATTTTTTATATTTCAGTGCACCTCACGTGGATATATTTACTCAGTCACCCTACAATAGGTACTATTCCTTATGGTGAACGGGACAACGGGTGTACCTGACAAGCGACAACTGCGCTATTCCGGTGTATGATAAATGATAATATAAAGTAGAACATGTTATCAATATATTGAATATAATATCATTTGCGAAACAACATCATCAAAATTCCCGTGTAGAATATAGATAGCATTTGCACTGTATACCATCATATAGAATTATTTGTCTTATCTACTGCCCTAGTGATACTAATTATTATCATGCAAACATTGCAAAACATGTAGGTACCTACACTAGTGCGCACTAGTTCAATCACACGAAAAACGATGTTACTAAGTTAAGCGGAACAGTGGTCTGTCCCATGAATTTTTTTTTTAAATTTATAAGAGCTAATGAGATATCTTAAAACTATTTTAAAACGACACCGGTCTATCTTTATTTTTTAATTTTAATGACCGTATTATATTTGTTTTTGCATTGATACATTACATGCTCCACGGACCACGATAATGCAAAAATAACCCATTAACCCCAAATAATATTGGGCCCATTAATCGTTTGATACGACATTTTTCACACGCCATTGTTGCACTCAGCATCTCAATTACCATAAATACCATATTTTGATATTTTAAGTATTTTTTTTTGTAAAAAAAAATATGTCTTAAAACACTATGCAATTTGCACGCACCACGTGACAAGAACTTAACTAATTATTACCTGCTTCGAAATAAATATAAAATATGTATAAAAATAACTCCATTTAAATTTCTAATATTTAAATTATATATACAGATAAGGTTAAGTTGATACATTATTTTACCCAACATAATATCATATAAAATACTAATACTGGTATAAGTAAAACAACTGTATATATTATATACCTAACAATATGCCTACCAATCCATAGACCATAATTACACAAAAAATCATGATTAATATTTCAACGCATATTGGACTAACACGTTTGATTATAGAGAATGACTTTTAAAATATTATAATATTATAGTGGATTACCTCTCACAGATTATTTGGAGAAATTTTTTCTTTTTTTTTCTCAGTGTTACTCATTTAACATTTTACACACTTCTATAACTTAACCTCCTTTTCACGTGCACTTTTAAAAATTATAAAACAACACAACCATTAACCTATATACATATTTCAATAGAAGGATTTCAAAATGCAGCTCTGTTGGGTTTTTCTATCTAGAGAGTATACTGTCGAGACGTTGAATTTTGACATTTAATATATTATAATATTATAATATAAATATTATTATAGGGTTTTAATTTTATTCACACAAATCTGGGGTCAATACGTATATATATATACTACTTGTATATCATAGAATTAAAAAAAAAATACGCACTCAGTCGCGTGTGAGCTGCAGCACGACATATAATAATATACAATCCTCCTAGTTATAATACGGCAAGCATTATATATATATAATTACAAACTCGTTTGTTTATTGATATTTTTATTCGACTGCATCAGCTTAGATTATTATACATAGTGGTCTGAATGTCCGATCGTTGCTTATTTTCTGTTCACTATACTCTCGTTCTTTACGACTACTGTCATATACGTCATTTATTACATAATATTAAATAATTATTGTATATATATAATATATATGTTAATTTAGTCAGTATAATATGTTATTTAACAGCCATGTTCGACGGCGGTCTGATCTCGCAATCTCACTACACCATCTTCGTGGTATAATTTCAGGCATCTTTAGGAATACTATATTATACATTAGGTATAACCTATTATTTTATTATCGATTTCGGTATTAACATAATAACATAATATTATTGTTATGTATTAGGCTGGTAAATATTAAAAAAAAATTGTATATTTTGAAATAGTAATATAAAAAATTAGCTTATAGGCATGAAATTATATAGAAATGTGTTTCGTAGAGTTCTTAGCGATAACAATTCATTCTCCTCGTTTTACAGTTTTTAAAAGCATATTATTTTTAAATGTACTTATACTTAATTTCTCTCAAAAATGGTAAAAACAATGTATCTATATAAAAAATCATTCGCAACACTTTTTATTGACGATTATAAACTATGGATCATAAGCACTTTAATGGCAACATGGGTATTAAACTTAACGATTCCCTGTATATTCTTGGGTGTGACCAATAATTATGTATAGGTATGTAGGAATAGACTCAGAGGCACCGATGTCTTTTGAAACGCCTATGACATAATTATTTTTAAAGCTTAAGCACCCGAATCCACATTATGTCCATATTTCTTTAATTTTTTTTCATACTCCACACATATTTTTTTAATTGTTCGTGCAAATCCACAAATATTTTTTCATTGGATTTTGTTCAATTTCTTTGTAACCTAATTTGACTAATTAATAAATATTAATAAACTAATTTATGTTTCTCTTTTATTCCATTTCGATACTCAAATATTTTTAATTTTGGACAATTTCACCGCGGACATTCTTGATTTCAGATATGTTTATAGACTAATACCATAGTAGGTACTCTACTACTCTATACTGCTGCAGGCTACAGAATATAAACTATACAGATTATTATCCTCTGGAAACATTTTTGTTGAAATAATACATATTAGTATATTACCTATATACAATATACGATACCTATATTAAACTTGTAAATTATCAATCTTATTGTTACTACCACGACGATCGCACATTCGCACGTTTAACACAATAAGCAATAAAATGTGTGTTGTAAAATAATAAAATATAATGAATGTTACATATAATTCATATTTTTTCGATAAACTTTAAGGTGTAACCAGTTTTTAAAAATTTATTTTTTATGCACATTTTGAAAGTATATTTGATGAATTTTTAGTGATTTAAAAGTCCCTAGCCATATATAATACATATTATATCAAGTTTATATCCGCATAAATATTTTTGAGTGTCTAAATGGCTAAATAGATAAATACTACGATATGGAAAACCTAATTAATACCTAATTAATATTCCGTCACACTTAAAGATGGGTAAAATTCCCGAGAACACCATTTGTCGAGAATTCTCGGGAATAAATAATCATAAAGAAACTGCGGGAACGAATTATAATTTCCACATCATAAGACTCAGAATGCAGTATCTCATTTCAATATTCAAGTTTTTTTGTTAAATTTAAATTTAAAAAAACACCGAAGACTACTTAAATAAACTGCCTAAAATATAAAAAAATAATATATTAGGTTTCAATTGGGATATGTGTTGGTACCTGTTGGTACCAGTTGGTACCTGTTCTGATGGAATCTACGTTATATTTGTGGAATCGATGGTTCCTATAGCCCATTTCACATTAAAATTCTCTGGGTTTTTTTATTAAATTAATATGTAAGTACAAAAAAATAAATACCTAATCATTGTAGGTAGCTACTAAATAACAATTTAATGTACCTACCTTATAAATCTTTTATACTTAGCTGTTTATTAAAATACAATATCTAAAACATATAGGTAAATCATCTTTTTTGCATTTCTTTAATATTTTAAACATTCATGATCTCATTTTTAATTACTCCTTTGTAGGACGCAGGTTTAGTAGGTATGACAAAAACAGTAGTTACTGCAAAAAGATAGTACAAATAATCAAATAATGAAATATTAATTTAATATTTATAATAAGTTTAATTTATATATATTTATAACGAATTATATTTCTGAGACATATCGAAAACACAATACAGATTTTCGGGACTCTACGACAAACTTTGAAACATTGGAATGTCTGAACACCCATTGTACACCTAAAATTTACTTAAATCGAGGTAAAATGTAAAGCTGTGAGTCGGCATTTAATGGTAACTGATAGCGATAATAGATCAAATGATAAGATTGCGGAAGCTGGTTATACTTAGACTAGGTGTATGTCATGTGAATATTTTGTTGGCGTTCCTAGTGTTGTGTTACAATAATTACAATAATACACTAAATATTCATAAAACATTTATTTGATTTTCTTATTTGTTTAGTTATCCCCACTCCTCTCAGAATCTAAAAACTATTTACAAAGGTTTCCTCAGTAGTTGAGTATAGTATACTAGTTATACCGTGTGTCCGTGAAAACTGGGAACACTTAATAATAACTCTAATGTTACCTACATTACTCAGCACCCTTTCTATACATATTTTAGAATTCGATTTCAAATTTGTCTTATAAATTACTTAAAACCGTCAAAACACTAATTTTTGATTTGTCTTAGCTGCTTAGGTTTTTTCCCGTTGATCTAATGACTTAAATCCCTCTATCCTCCACCTACACCAAAGGTGTTTAATCTAATATCTATTATACGCCACTGCTGCGCTGCGTGTTCTCACTTCCCGTGTATAATAATATTATTAATAATAGAATATTATCGCAGATAATAATTGCACTAAGACATAATATTTATTTTCTTGGTTTATATAATATAAAACTACCGGCTACCACTCTTACCACTCGTATTATCGTACAAAAATGGCAGTGTTTCGCACGTGCAAAAGATGAGTGATGGCATGAAATTCCTTCGCATCTGACGATCTGGTGTTTATTTTTAGCAGTCAAATTCTAGTTAAAAGCGTTTATTACATCAAGTAGTTCGATGACATATTGTCGACTTCTCTTTCTACATCGTGACAGCGAACAAAATAACAGACAATTCAGCGGCAGCTAGACATAATATATAATATCTGCAGTGTATGCGTCCAACTTCGTATCGTTATAAATTATAATATTATAAATTATAATATACTATATACCTACAGCCGCACTCTGATTTATTTTTTATTTTTTTAAAATGCCCAAATCACTAAAACTATAAGTATCACAAAATTTAATGACTTAACCACACGGTTATACCTATAATATGGGCGTTGATACGGTGCAACCAGGTGTTCAAAATATCTGAAAACTTAAGATATAATATTATGTGTTTTCTTCCCAAAAGAGCATATTTTAATGAACTGTTGTCACTTCGTTCCTTTTATATTCTTGTTGGTCTTGTGAGTCTTATAATAGGTATAATACAACACGTATCATGCGTACATTGACAACGTTATTCCAACACTCGTAACTACAACACTGGTAAAAGTATGACATTCGAATATTCGATCACAATATTACTTTTATGACAGCACGTATTCACGTATTCATTTATTGCACATTTTGTCCTTTAAATAACTGCTGCAGAGTTCTACTTGTGCAATACGCGCACGTTACACTAAACGATTGAAAATCGAATTCTGTATATTGTAATTTGACACTTATTTTATATTTTGTTATATAATATTATAAAAAGAATAACACGTAAGTATATAGGTACCTATATAATATATATATGCAGGTACACATTATACTTAAATTAATATGCACTTGGTCAATACATTTATTCAATTATTTAAAAAGCGTACTGTAGTTTATAATACAATAAGTATGCCGTATTTAAATTACCATATGAACTCACAATCTTGTAATATTTGACAAGCCTTATAAAATCTTATACTCTTGTAAACAAAGTAAACAAATGATTATAAAAATAATTTACTAATATTGTACGAAAATACCTATGGTAAATAACTCCGTATTACGATTTAAATTGGTTGTTCGTAAAACGAATATACCTTACACGTGACAGAACTACAGAGGACAATAATATAACGTGTCTAAAAATCATTAAAAAATATATAAGTACTCATATAAATGTAAACAACAATCGCATTATTTTTTTTTATCTTTTTTTTGTTCTCGCACTTGTTAATATTTTGTTATCGGTATCTTATATACTTATGAAAAAATCTGAAAGTGCCTTGTATGATTCGCACTGTTAAAAATAAGCAATTATAATTATGTTTAGCGATATTATCGATCCCAATTTATCTTAATGCAATTTAATATCTTATTATTACGTAACAATTTAATCGAATTGGTTTTTAGTTTTTACTAGGTAGTTGTTTTTTTGTTGAAATCGAGAATGTTTTTTTTTTATATCGTGGGTTGGTACACAATATATTATATTATATTATATTATATTATATTATATAGATAATAACGTGTCGTTCCGTTCACTGGCCTAAGACAATAAAGGACAATATAACGTGTGGTTAAGAACCGAGGTGAGTGAAATCAATATAAAATAATCGACAAACCGATTCAATCAGCCTCGTTACTGCAGCTCATAATTAGTGATCCCCAAAACGATCAAGCTGTAGGTTCGTGCCATTTGATGTGTCTATTTTTAAAGTACATATCTACATGTTCATGAACCTTTGATTGTTTTCCGAACTTTTTTCAGCGGATGCACATCCTGCATAATAAATCACTATAGCCTATTACATATACCTATCAGTGCCAATCCATTTCATAATGCAATTGTATTTTTATATGACATAAATTAAAAACAATATTATTGTCAGGATTATTCATATAATATCTAATTATATTATAATATATATATATATACTAGCTGATCCAGGGCCCTCAACCGTAAAAAATTACAACTTTTAATTAAAAATTATGATTGTTCGATTCCTTTTGGTTGCAACTCAGCCTCCCTGGTAGGCAAACCGACTACGCCGGATCGCGGACAATGTGCGACAGCATAATATTATTGAGTAGGCAATGTCCGAAAATTTGATTTGATGCATGCTCGCACCTGATCTTCCCGATTAACGAATGGCAACCAAATAATAAATACTAATTTCTACTAATTATTTCTCCTATAACCAATAGCAACCATTTATATAAACAAAAATGTCCGCCTTAAATCTCAAAATCCCCGTTTGAGCGCCTCTCCGGGCGGGGGTAGGAGGGTGAAATATACTTTACAACCTATTCTCATACCTATCAAACATATAAAAAAATTTCATTAAAATCGGTCGAGCCGTTTCGGAGGAGTGCGATGACAAACACCGTTACACGAGATTTTATATATTATATATGGTAGGTATATAGGTTCGCAAACGATGTCATGTATCAGGTAAAAACAAACATATTATGTTCAATATTTTTTAAATTTTAATACTATATAATTATTGTATAGCGGACACATACATTATTAGTTAATCACATATATAATATAACAAATGTACTTAATAGTTAACATACTGACTGTTATAAATTATTAACACCTATATAATGTGGTTAATCATTATTGAACAATATATTGTATGACTAGAATGATACAACCTGTTAATATAATATTACGATCCATGATATCCATATTATGTAGGTGCCCACCTGTGTTAGTAAGTCATATTTATTATTGTTACACTGTTCAATAATAGTTAACTAAATAATGCTCGGACAAATTATTCTTATTCTACACCTAATCAACATGTTATTAAAGACCACATCATTAACACATGTGTAAATAAATTCCGAACGTTTTTGTTTACTTAACCAAACTGACCTTAATAACATGTTGTTTTCACATTTTCATATTATATGTGCAAAATTGTTTATATGTGCCGTCAGTAAAACTACCTATATAATGATTTTATATTCCATAATTAATTTATAACGTATAAAACTTGATTGATTAGCAACTATTATGGCAAACTTATCACCTATGGACATAGTATACCCTTCTGCGAGCTAGATGAATAATAATTTTAATTAAGTTAATCAGATTCGGTTGAGATATCGGATAATATAAAATAAAATAAGAAATTAGGATGTTGACTTGAATTTTTCCAGAAAGTCTTTTTTATTTTTCATCATTATTTAATTATCGGCTGTATTATTAGCGTATATAGGTACTATATCATATTGTATTTAATTATAATTTCAACATTATATTACAATTCAATAAGAGGCGCTTATATGCGTATACAAGTGACATAAATACTATTTTATTTTTTCTTATTTACACATTGGGAATAGATAGGCAATATTTGTATACTATAATATTATGTAGGTATACATTAGGTCAGTGGTGACCAAACTACGGCCCGCGGGCCAACTCCGGCCCACCATCATTTAATATCTGGCCCGCGAAAGAAGTATAATATTTTACATTTACGTAAAAAAAAAAATTAAAAATACAGTATACATTCTTCATATTTAATCCCGTATCGCCATATCGTAGCGTTACCTAACCTAATATTAATGTCCTCTGTCAACAGATACAAGCTCATAGTTCTCATTAACAAATTAATACATTTTAAATTATGTTTT